>PVHY01009043.1:0-58336 GCA_004024945.1 Uropsilus gracilis
TTCATTTCTTCTTTTTTTCTCCTATTATTCTCTCCTCTGTACCTCCCTTCTTCCTTTTCTTTTCCTTCTTTTTCCCTCCATCTCTCTTCACCCCCCTCTCCCTTCCTCCCACCTTTCCTTCCTGCTCTCTCATACACCCCTTCCCCCATCTCTCTAAGAACATTTTATTCAACACATTTTTCACTGTTCCTTCCTTCCTTCCTTCCTTCCTTCCTTCCTTCCTTCCTTCCTTCCTTCCTTCCTTCCTTCCTTCCTTCCTTCCTTCCTCCCTCTCTTTCTCTCTTTCTCTTTCTCTCTTTCTTTCTTTCTTTCTTTCTTTCTTTCTTTCTTTCTTTCTTTCTTTCTTTCTTTCTTTCTTTGTTTCTTTCTTTCTGTCTGTCTGTCTGTCTGTCTGTCTGTCTGTCTGTCTGTCTGCCTGTCTGTCTGTATTGGTTGTGAGTGAATGTCCCTCATTAGCTCTTGTGAAAAGTTCTTTAAAATAGCATGAGTTCGTGAGAAAGTTTTCTGTGTGACCACACTGGCTTATAAGTTTACTTATTCCCTTTCTTTCCCCTGGAATTGTTCATTATTACATTGCCTTAGAATTTATGTAATGCTCTCCTCCCTTGTTATTATGAACTCCTAAAATACATGGTCATGTTCTCCCAAGGTCCCTATAATTTTTCCATAGAAACCAGTTCTTTTGCCTTGGTTAAAATTATATACAGAATTGTAGATTCTCCTTTTATCTGGGAGCTGAAATTGTTAGCTAGGAATGTAAAAATTTTTATAAGCTACTCTATTTTAGCAAAATGTGACTTCCAACGGACATAAAGATAGTTCGAGTCCCTACCCTGTGGATGCTTGCTTGTAGTTATGTGGCTTGCCTTTGGACTGCCTTATTTTGGCCAGAGCCATGCATGGTCAATCCTTACCCTAGAAGCACTCTTTTCTTTTCTTTCTTTCTTTTTTTTACTGAATATATATATATATATATATATATATATATATATATATATATATATATATATTTCTTGCATTGTTTTGTACCCCAGATTTCTCCTACTACTATGTCTCCCAAGAACTGTCATCCTATTTACTTGTGTTCATCCTTCCCCTTCCCTCCCACCCTCCCTCCCTCCTCTCTCTTTCCTTTCCTCCACCCCCCCCTTTCTGTATGTAGAAGCACTGGTATTTATAATTCCCTCATAATTCTATCCTGCTTCTACTCTTATGGAGAGTTTTTCTGTGCAAGACCCAAGCCATCTGTTTGCAGCCCATTTTCATATAGAAAGTCACTTCTTCCTTTTTCTTTAAAATTGGCTGCTTCCTGCTTCTGCTGCCTTTCAAGCAGGTATCCCTGGTGTCTCACCTCTTAGAGAATGGCCATGCTAATGCAGCATTGTAGGCTCTCTTTCTTTGCATATCATTTTCTGCCAACAAAACAAATTTTTGCATGATTTTTTTTCCTGTTGAGTTATTATTTTCACCTAGGATGTGGGTGAGTGGTATTAGTTGCAGTGGTCCAGCAATTTCTTCAGATTGTCCCATTTCTATTGCCCTGATTCTCATTTTCCATCATCCTATGGAAGATTGTCCCTCTAACAACCTTTGTTAAAGACTTTCAGTTTTGGCCAACAATTTTGTGTTGGAGAAGGTATTCTTCTAGGACTTAGCATGCTCCTCTAGTCATAATCAAACTGATTGGTGATCATCTTAAAAGCTAATACTGAGCAAACTGGCAAACTTGGGTTCCAGTCAATATTGCCACTTTCTAATCAGGAAGGTTTTCTGTGATTCAGGGTCTCTATGTATGAAGTATGTGTAATAATCCTCACCATACACACAAATTAAATATACAAGTATATTTCCTGGTCTACGGTATGTGCTCAGCAACTGATATATAGCAATATTTCTTAGTCTATAAAATAGATGAAATAACATCAACATTTTACATTTATTTTAAATGAGCACATTAAGTAGTACTTATAACAATATAACATGATAATAACTCTATAAGGAGATATGTAGGATATTGTTTAGGTCATTCCCTTTGAGTCAGTTAAGTTTGAGAGTTGATTCTGCCTCCAACTAACTGTTGAGGCATGATATTTAGCCTTTCTAAGTCTCATTTTCCCCAACTATAAAATGGGAACAATTATAGAACCCATCCTTAAAGGGCTGTCCTGATTAAATGAGTCAATCCATTGAGCATTCCACCCAGGTTTTGTGCTTGGCAAGAATTTCAGAAGTTATTAGTAGTTCAGAAGTTATTAGTAGTAACTACTAGTTTTATTGGTTATTTTGTTCTCTCTGTGGTTCTCCCCAGCCCTGGGCCAGGAGAGCCCAGGTTGCCTGGTAGTGCATGGAGGGGAGGAGAATGGAGGGGGGATCATGAGTGGAGGACCCCAGGAGGTAAGTGAGAAAGAGGCAAGAGAGAGATATTCAAGCCATGGGTGGGAGGGAGGATGGATGGAGGGCAGGATCAGCTGGGAAATACAAGTTGAAAGGAAGTGGGTTTAGTTAGGATGAGCACCTGGTACTTTGTTGCTTTTATTCCTGTCTTGTGCCTTTTCCATCATTTTTATGAGCTGGGGTGTAGATGTTTGCTGAAAGGGCTATTCCACCTGGATCTCATTGAGATTGTACAGCCTTCCCCTTCACCCAATGTTTTTCTATCCCGGTAATGATATAAATGTTCCATTTGTGATGTAATTGTTCTGTTTCAGATTTTCTTTCCCAAACTAGAAAATGGAGTTATCCAAAACATTTGAGGCAATGGCTTGAATGTAACTCTTTGAATATAGAGTTTTTTATTTGCTATGGTTTTCATTTCTTTTCTCTGTTTAGTCATCCACACTCTGGCTCTAGTGGAGGCCCCAAAGGTCAGAGGTTGCATGGTGAAGGGCATGGAAAGATGAAGGGAATTACTTCTGCTCTTAATTTTCCACTTCCTAGAGGGTAGGGGGAACATGAGCTCAGCAGAGGCAATTTTCACTTATTTGGAATTCCAATTGCTGTCCTTATTTTGTTGCTTAGAATGTCTGCAAAAAATAACCAGGTTGTGCCAAAAGTACTTTTATAAGGAAAATGCTCAGTTGCCTGGTTGCTTTTGGTAGTGACTTTATCTCAAAGTCAGCCATCTTCCCTCCCACCTCTTTGTGCTGCTAAATAACCACACTGGGAAGAGGAAGGAAGGATTTGAGTAGAATATTGACATTTTAAAGGCAGACAGTGGACCAGGTCATGCACATTGAGAAGAAGAGGTAGAACATGAATTGTTTAGTTGTGGCAAAGTAAAAGGAGTGTGTTTTAAGTCAGAGATTTGAGTTCAAGCCCCATCTTACCTATTCATTGAGCTGTAAGCCTTAGTCTTCTTGGCTATAAAATGGGAAAGTAATGCTAGAAAGGAGGGCTGACTGAGGCTCAGCCCAAATGAGATGTGAGAGCAAATAAACCCTTCCCACGAGTCATTTGTATGAATGTGTTTCCTTTTCTTTCTCTCTCTCTCTCTTTTTTTTTTTTTTTTGAGACTAGGTCTCGCTATTTTTGCCTGTGGAACCACAGGCTCACGTTGCCTGGGGTACCACAGATTCAAGCAATCCCCAGCCTCAGCTTCCCAGGTAGCTGGGATTACAGGCATGTGCCACCATGCCCAGCTATTTTTTGGGACTAGGGCTTACTACGTGCCCCCAGTGGAACTCGAACCATGATCCCTGGTCCTGGCCATGGCTTCCTAGGCTGCCACCTACAGGCATGCGCTACCATGCCTGCCCAAGTGTTTCCTTTTCTTGTCAGAGGAGAAAGGAGAGTCTCTAGGTGTTCTAGAATGTGGGAGGTCAAGTAGTGATAGGGGGACAATGAGAGGTCAGTGTGGCATCTGTGTCTCATGCCCTTATCCCTCATGCTGGACAAGATTCCTGGTCTAATTTGCACCCCAGGCCAGTGGAGTAGAACTTGGAGTAAAGGAGAGTGTTGGGGAGTATGAAAAAGTCCTGCCTGAAGATAAAACTAAATGGTTGTTCCCCATTGCATCAAAAATCTGTGGCCCCCCCAAAGACTCAGGGCAAGCACCCATACCCTAGTCTTCTCTCAGGCAGTAGGTAAGCCAGGGTGCCTACCTGTGAGGAAAGAAGAGCACCGAGTCATGCAGTCTTGTTCATAATTGAGTCTGAAATGGCTCTAAGAACATCCTGAAGCCACTGGGGAGATCTCAGGCAATGGGGGAATAGGGTGGATCAATTGCTGAGAACTTGGAGTCCATAGGTGAAGGCTTCATTTTCATGAGACCTCACAAGTTTGTCAGGCCTGGGGACATTTGAGACCCCTGTATCGTATAGAGTTTCAGTGTGGATTTGATAGAGAAAGTCATGTGGACTGTTAAGTTACAGAAGAGCAAGGGGTTGGTATCACCAAAAAGATTCTTTGGAATTCAATAAGGCCTTTATTAGGGTGTTAGTGGAGGTCTGCAAGGTCAGTTGGACATGTGTCTGCCTTTGGCCTGAGAGGGATACAGAAGAGACCCACGCCAAGTTTTATCGAGCACCATGCATTCTTCTATCCATCTAGGACCAAAGATGAGTAATTCTCCATTTACTCCTCAGGAGCTCATTCTCCAAAGTGGCTTTCTCTCCCAGACCTCACATTTGAATAAGGTGGTGCAAACACCAGAAAGAAGCCACCCAGGTGTTTTTGAGCCTCCAGCCTAGCCAGGGCTGAAGCAAGATGCCTCAGGTCCAAGTAACCAAATTGGGAAGACACTGTCCCCTCAGGATGGGCCTCAGCCTACATTCCTATTAGCAGAAGGCAGGTGGCAGCTGAGTTACAGCCTCCAAGGCCACTGTATGCTTTGAGCAGTTACTTGGTCAAGTATAGATTGTACAGTGAGTATCTACGGAGAGGCTCTAGGATGGCATTGAATGCTCCATGGGCTACAGGACTTGGAAGACATTGGCTTATGAGCTGGAAACTGACTCACAGCCTTTATGTAAATGTTTTCTGGAATGCAGACACACCATTCATTTGCATATTGCTGTAACTGCTATCGCACTCACCCCTGGGGCAAAGTGGAGTGGTTGTGACAGAGACCTTATGGTCTAAAAAACCCCAAATATTGACTATAGGATCTTACAGAGAGAATCTGTCAATCCCAAGTCTCATGGGAGAGACATAACTGCATTTAATGCTTATTCTTGACTGCAGGCAATGATGGTGGAGTAGAGAGGGTCATGGCTGGCAGCCTTTTAGGGGGCATTACTGTGACTGGCAGAATTCAAAGGTTAAAGCTGGCCCAGCTTTAACCTTTGAATGTTCTGAAACTGTAGTTTTGTAGGTTCACTTGGATGTGGTTGTAGAATTGGTGATGGATGCCAAAATCAGAGACAGATGCATAAATCAAAATGGTATAAAATAGCCCTTCTAGGAGATTACCTTTTCTGTTTACTTAGTGTGGACCCACCCAGTGGCTGGGTCTCTCAGGTGTAGGTAAGTGAGTTAGGCTTTTTCCTTCATTAGCCTGTAGAACCAGACCTGGGGTGATGTGCCATCTCCATGATTGTGCAGTCAGGTGTGCATGTGTAAGTGTACACACCTGGGCCTGGGCGAGAGAAGGGATAAAAAAGATGCAGGGAGCACGAGAGAGCATGAGATAAAGAATGTGAAGATTCCTGGGTGGCTGGGGATCTCTCCTGACTCCCAGCACCTCTGGCCCTACCCTGCCCTGCCTGGTGTATCTGTGTAACTGCTAGAACCAAAAAAGAACCTATGCAGATGCTTGTCCCTCGAATTGGGGATGAGGATTGTTGCATTACAATTGGTGACAAGGATAGGATGGTTCAATGCAGACAGAGATGACACACCTACTGACACAGATGGCAGGATAGTTTAGCATTGATGAGAGCCTTCCTATTGAGCAGGCCAGACTGTACAAAATCTCTGGATTCAGATCAGGATGAGACCCAAGGAAGAAAGGAGCCCCATCCCTTGCTAGACAGTGCCACTGTGTGCCTGGACATCATGTCCCTTCACCATTATCATCCTCCTCTGGAAAAGGCTGGGGAAATGCCAAAATGTGCTTTTTTGGAGACCTACCTTTGTCTTACAGGCTCTGCTTCTTTTAGCACCCTCTTTCTGCTACTACATGAGTAGCCTCGGCCCAAAAGTCTATAGCTGTTGTTAGTAAATGGACTGGTTCTTGTGAGCGTAGTGGGTATATTTGTCCCATTCCATTAAAAATTGTTTGACCGTGTACACTCTGGGAAGAAAGCTTACGTTCCATAGGCTAGGCTCTAGAGGGCTCCTTACCACTTCCCTCTGCCCACACCCCAACCCTTGATAACCTTGAGCCTGAGGGAGGCATCATGGAGATGTTCTCAGACCACAGAGAAGAGAGCCATTGACCTGGATGAAGGTGCAGAGAAAGAGTGATAGAAAGGTGACACTTGGGATGGGCTGTAAAGGAAGAAGAACTGTTTGGGAGGCAATAGAAAGGGAAAATGGCCCCTGGATATGTGAGCAGTGATGCAGGTGGTGTGATAGAAGTGCTGATTGGCCAGAGAACTGGTGAGGAAGAGAGCTGCAGAGGGAGGAAGAGAGGAAGCAGCTGTGCAGATAGGTGATGGGAGCTGAAGCACAAAAGAGACTGAACCAGACGGTGCAAAATGTATTCCTCAGTTTTATTCCAAAGGCAGTGAGGCGCATCAGAAATTACTGAGCCTGACAGTGATATCAAGTTAAAAAGGAAAAAAAAAAGACTTTTTGCCATGAACTAGAACACTTATGTCTGCTTCTCCCTAGGAAGCAGGCTCAAAGCAGTTCGTTAGCATTTTCACTGTTCACCTACTATTGGTATGCAAATATCAGCTACCAGCTTCTCTCAGCTCTCTTCCCCTCTCTCAGACCTAAAAAGAAAAACTTAGAAACACAGTTTAAACTTTAGACTAGTTTGCCTCAATTTAACCTCTACTAAACTCCATGGGATCTTTCCACCATCCCCAGCCTTCTCACCAAAACCCCAAGTCAAAGCAAGACTCTCAGAGTGCAGACTAATTTATTTCTAACAAAGTGATTTCCTAATTACTACAAAAGAAGCATGCAAGTAAAACTCTGATTCCTTTAACATTGTCCAAAACCTTTTTCCACATTGTCCAAAGTCCTTCCCCAGATTGCCTAAAAATCCTCAGTCTCTCAGTCCTGATCATCTCACCAACATCAGTCAGAATTCATCTCCACGTTTTCGAAGACATCTTCGTTTGGCGTGCTCCTTCTCTTCCATGCCATCTTCTCTTTGTCGTCCTCCTCCAGGTAGTAGATGAAACTCCGTAATACAGGAACCAGCAAAGTTCACTTTCTTTTCAGGTCTAATTTTTGCACGGCCTCTTTCAGACACAAGTCAAACTCAGCAAAACAAACTCCAATACTGTTCAAATCTGCGAACTCCTTAACTTCCTTTAACACACATGCTGCTAGCCTGGGCCTGCCAAAGGCTGCAGGCCCCAGGCCTTGGCTACATGGCCAAGCTCACATGGCTCACATCTTCATCCTGCAAAATTCACAAAATGACCCATCTGCATCCCAAATCAGAATTCCAAATAAAATCTCCTCCTTTTCTTTGTTTCAAACCTCTTTATATATCCTTATTTGCCTGCAAGAGAACTCCCAAGGTAGGAAGCCCTGTCAGGCCTGTATGTTAATTCAAATCCTACCCAGCTTTTAGTAACATTAACAATTCTAAAGCAAGAGACAATGGCACCCAGGGGGGTAGGCGCCCCTTTCAGTGGGAACCTGTTGAGTTCTGTGGTTTAGAAAATAAATGCCACAGTAATGGAAAGTGAGGTTCAAAGTGTGGAAACTCTTGTGTCTGGCACTGATGTTGATGGGATGTGGAAGAGGAGTCCTGGGACTGGAATAGAAGGAATGCAGTTCCAAAGAGGTGGCGGCCTTCCTCAGGGGGCTTGAGGAAGAGTGAGTGAATCTTTTCAACTTAAGTCTGGAAGTCTGAGGATGTCAGAGTGATGGTAAGTATGAAGCAGTGTAAAGCTCTTAGGAGATGGAATGAATAAGAAAATGATGAGTTGTGGGTGAGAATAAGGAGGGTCTGTGGGTCCATTGAATGCATTTGGAAATACAGGGGAGAAAGAAATGATAGCTTGAAAAGTTGGGGCTCACTTTTGTGAGAGTTAAAGAGAAGGGAAGAGCTATCTGGGGGAAAGTATAGAGCAAAGAGAAAAAGCAGTTGAGCATGGAATCTTGAAAAATGCCTGTACTGAAGTGTGAGCCAACAAAGAACCCACAAAAGCCAGAGGGAGCATCTCCATTCACTGCGCTCCTTCATTCATTTGGTCAGCAAACACTTACTGGGCACCTGGACATTTCCTGGGCACCAAAGGCACAGTGGGACGTAGATCCTGCTCCCTCTATCCCAAGTTTATGGTGAGAGGGATCCTCAGAAAATGTGTTACTACTACTGGTTAGAAGGTAGGTGGGAAGGGCAGGTTCTGAGGGTGATGACAAACACTGGAGGTTGAGAAATGGGGAAGGGGAGGGATGGTGAGGAAGGGAGACTGGGGGAGCCAGAAGACAGTGACACAAAAGGGGAGATTTGTCTCCCTGCTCTGAATTCTTTCTCCTGCTTCACCTCAGAAAACAGTGAATGCCGACCTCATTGGGTTTACCTCTGCAGCCATAGCAATATCTGGGAATGGCTTTGTTGTGCATTCTTGAAACTTTACATGAAGAAGCTACCTATGTCAAATTACATGCTAATTAGGTTAGCAATTTCCATTGTTTCTTAAAGTGTTTTCTTAAATGTTTGTCATGTATTTTTCTCCCAGAACTTATTTTTCACATGCTCTTTTATTCACAGGGATATTGGACCACAACATATAAAAGCACAAAATATTAAAGATGTTCAATACAATTATTCTGTTAACTGCTTACAAAAGTGCTTATTGCAGAATCTTGGGAAATACAGCAGAAAGTACTAGTTACTTATTCCCTCCCCCCCTTCTTAATATTCTGTTGTTTTTCTTCCCAATCCTGTTTCTAGGTACATTTTACTACATATTTATTTGTGATTATTTTGTATTTACAATTTTATATATCATTGTCTTCTAACTAATTATATCATGGGTATTTCCCATGTCACCGAGTGAGGTATAAAAACATTTCATTCTTCATTAGCTTCACACTTTAACCAGTCCTGTGGTTAAGTTCTTGCTAATCTTTTCTTAAATTCTTGCTTATCTTTCTCTTTTAATGCATCAGCTATCTACCTGTACATGAATTTTTCTCCCTGAAACTTCAAGATAGTAAAATCCATTCACACTTTAAACTAATTTATTATCTATTTTCTGGAATCCTTTTATTTAAATTAATTGTGTCTCATCCATTTCAGAAAACAATTAAAAGTGATCACACTGGTTTTTTTTGTCTCAAAATGCAGGTTTTGAATTATTATCTATTTTGTAAACTCCAGTTTTAAGTTAAGACATTTGGCCCAAACAGCAGTTATTTTTGATTCACTATGAAGTTCCAGGTTTCTACCCACAACGTCCTGATTTCCACAAGTACAGCACTGGTTATTTTTTCATACTAGATTTGTAAGAAAATGTTGAGTCCAAGCCTTTCACATTTCTCTCTTTCTCACATTTAATTTTCTATTTTATTAGAATTCAAAGGTTACACCAGAAAGCAAATAACATCATGGTTGGTTTGCTGGAGAAATTTGCCTTAATGTAACTTTTCCATTATTTTACTCTCAAACATTTCATGTAGTCCCACTTTCTGTGTGTTTATTGTAAGAAGAATATAACTGGATTTAAAAATGAGTTTTTCCCACTGGTAAATTTAATTACTTGCTTTTTATAATTATTGATATATTTGGATTGATTCTGACTTTTCCATACTATTTATTGGTCCTATGACTTTGCTTTCCTATTCCATGTTCTTTTTCTTCCCTGGTAGTTTGAAACTTCTAGATTCTAGTTCTAATTTTTTTAATTGTTAAAGTTAATTAGTTATATTTACTTTTGTCCTGACACTTAGAATACTTTAAATTATTCCAGATCTTAGGATATTACTGTTTAATATTTTATTTCTGTTAAAAAATTGTGAAATGTGTTACACATTTGTACACATATGAATACACAATATGTACACATAGAACAGTGTACTCACACTCATAAGTACTTGTGTACTTGTGAGAGGTGTGCATACAGATTGAGAGATGTGCTATAAGATAAAAAGAACACTTCTTATCTGTCTCACCCACCTCTGGCACACTAGAAGGTGGTAAACAGCAGGTCTCTCTCACCTGTGACACAGTTTCCTAACCTCTTTGGAATGTCTTAGGAGACTTATGATTAAGAGAGAGTGATGATTCCCCCCCATAGGTAGATTCCTGTGTTATTACTCGTACCCCTGCTGTTTGTCACATATGTTTTTGGAATCAAGTTTCACCTTCCTTGTTAGATCATTGTGATTATTTCCTTGCCAAGATATATAAGGATGTCCATAATTGCATTAAATCAGACCAATTCAGAACATGCTCTGTGATCCTGGTCTGCGAGTTGTCTGCTCTCTCATCGTCATCAATCTCTTCTGTCCTCTTCTTTTTCCTTCTTCCCATGTGGGACTCCTAACATACCTATACTTAAAAATTAGAATATTTCATCTACTTGTGATGTCTGCATGCTCTCCTCGTTTTTTGTTTTTTTTTTTACTTCATAACTTAGATGTAATAGTGTTGATGCTCATTTAGATTTATTCACGTGATTATCATTTTCTTTATACACCTGGTGGCCATTCTTCTTACATCTCAAATCTCCCTTCTCTGAACCTTTCTGTCTTTCTAAAGTATGTACTTGAAGCAATTTCTTTACATTCATTGTTTGTTTTCTTAGGTTATGTTCATCTAAAAACATCTCTATTTTAATCTTCATTCTTAAAACATAAATTTTGCTGGGTGTGCAATATGCAATGTTACTTATGTTCCTTCAGCATTTTTGACAATGTTATTTTGCTGTGTTTTTCTGGCTGTTATTGTTTATGAGAAATCAAATATATGCAGGTAAACTTTTTCTCAGACTGTTCTTGAACTACTCAATTTTTTCTTAATATTCTATAGTTGCACAAGGATGAGCCTGGGGGTAAATACTTTTTGTACTTCTAAAGTATAAAAGAGCTCAAAAGTTACTTTTCCAAAGAGGAAATATTAAAATGGCCAACAGGCATATGAAAAAATGCTCAATATCACTTATAATCAGGGAAATACAAATCAAAACAACAATGAGATCCACCTCCACCAGGAAGGATGTCCCATATCCCAAAAAATGGGCAACAACAAGTGCTGGTGTGGATGTGGAGAAAAAGGAACACTCTTACACTGCTGGTGGGAATGCAAACTGGTCCAGCCACTATGGAAAGCTGTGTGGAGGATCCTCAAACTACTGAAAATGGAATTGTCATTCGATCCAGCAATTCCACTTTGGAAATTTACCCAAAGAACACCAAAACACTAAATCAAAAGGTCATCTGTACTTGAATATTTACAATAGCCAGGATATGGAAACAACACAAATGCCCCAAAACGGATGAATGGATCTGAAAATGTGTTATATTTACACAATAGAATATTATTCAATAATCAAAAAAGACATTTTTGATGCATATGTGACAACATGGATGCAACTAGAAGGAATCATGCTAGCAGAAATAAGCCATAAATTAAAAGAAAATTACCAGATTGTGGGATAAACAGATTTGGGGTAAACAATGATGTAAAAAATAAATAAAAACATACATAAATAGATGTAATCAATAAAAATCTGTAAGAAAAATAAAAAATAAAGTATAGAGATCCCTGAAAATCCTTGAATATTTTCTCTCTCCCATTCTTCTACAGCTCCTTTTGTAGTTCTTGTTAGATGAATGCTAGATTTCTCACTCAAACTTATTAGTCTATGAACCTCTTACAATTTCTCCATCTTTGTCTCTCTATCCCATAGTCCAAGCAATTTTGTCATATCCAGCTTCTAATTTACTATTGAATTTTTCAGTTCTATCTGCTAGTTAACTCATGTTCAATCTTAACATTTCAACTCTAAGTTTAACTTCCAGAAGTTAAGAATCTGCCTTGATATTTATGGTAGCATATTATCCCTTGCTCATATTTTAAATTCCTTTTATATTGAAAACATATTTATTTTATAAACTGTGGTCTGCCGGTCATATCTGGCACCCTCCCTATTTTTGTGAATAAAGGTTCATTGGAACACAGCCAAGCCCATTAATTTATATACCACCTGAGTCTGCTTTCATACTAGAATAGCAAAGTGGAAATTTTTGACAGAGATTCTATGGCTTGCAAAGCCTAAAATATATACTACCTGGCTCTTTAGAGAAAAAATTTTCCCAAGCTGCTATATGTGATAACGCTAACATCTAAAGACCTTATATTCCATGGCTTGATGTTGCTGCTGATTCTAGCTCATAAAGTCTTGCTCTGTTAGTTGTCCTGTGATTTTTTTTTGTAATCATGAGCTCATTTTTGTTGAGTATAATCTGAGGATTTTATGAGACTTAAGATAATATTTCTTTGGTTTGTATCTACTATTGCCAACCAACCAAATCAAAGCAGAGACAAAACATTTTCTGTGCTGTCTTCCTGTACAGGGAAAATACTTTCTAATCTATTCCCTCACTGGAAATATGAGTATTTGGGGACTAATTCCATTGTCTTTCTACCGATAACTATACTGTGTAGTTGTTTGTCTCCCGACTTAACAAATGTCCTTGGGGGTGGGGTGGGTCTGTTGTTTGCTCTGGTGAACATTTACCACACTCATTCTATTCTAGCTTTGACTTCATTTTTGGCCATCTGAGGATTTAATTTTAATTTCTTGCTGAGTCAGCTGTTTATTGTAGCTGGAATTTTATAGGTGTTTTGGGGGGAGGTTTTTCAAGAATGTGGACTCTATTATATTGTTGGAAATAAATGTCATGACAACTTTAAATTCAAATAATTTACACTTAGGAAAATGGAAATGGGAAAGTTTTGTGTTAGACCTACAGGTTCACTGAATTACGAGTATAAATACTGGAATCAGGCAACCTGGGTTTGGAACTGGGCCTTGCCTAGAGGACATAGGGGAAGAAATGGCTAAACTTTTTCTGTAAAGGATTGTTTGGTAAGTATTTTCAGGTTTGCTGAAAAAGCCCTACTCAACTCTGCCACACTCTCATGGAAGCAACCACAATTATATATTATATAATGAATGGGCATAACTATGTTGCAATAAAACTTTATTTACTTATTTTTAGAGACTAAGTCTTGCTATGTTGCTCGGGTCGTCTCGAAACCATGGACTCAAGTGATTCCTAGCCTCAGCCTCCCAAGTAGCTGGGATTACAGGTGTGTGCCACCATACCCAGCTTAAAACTTTATTTATAAAAAACAGGCAGTGAGCTGGCTTTGACTTGTGCGCTGTAGCTGCTCAACCCTGGACTTGTGAAAGTTAATGAATCTTTGTGAGCATCAATGTCTTCAACTCATAAATGATGAACTAATAATACCAGTATTGAATAAGATGTTGCGAATATTAAATTAGCAAATTTCTATGAATGCTTGTGCTAAGTACTTTGATGATTCTGGAAATGTTGAGGATGGCTTCAAATCTGTTCCTAGCTTTTTAAAGATTAGCAGGGTGTCTTCACTTCAAAGTATTCTAGATGTCTAGTGTACTTCCTCAGCTGTTAGTGAGGAGTCATAAGAGAAAGTCTATCATTCTATAGCAATAAACATCCTCAAAACCTCAACTCTTTAAAGACATCAAATCTAAGTCTTGAGCATAGTATGTTCCCGTATCAGGTCAGTAGGGGACTGTGTTCACTGTTGACTCTTTGGGATAGTCACTATCGAGAAATCTCTTGTTATTACAAGGGGGAGGAGCTCTGGAGGGCCTTGCAGTTTGCTTTGTAAGTAATGCCATTCACTTCATGGTCAGAATTGACCCCTCTTCCTTTCCCACCCTTGTCCCTGTTCTGGGGCATGCTGTCAGCAGACAGACTTCACCTGTCAGTCTCTCCAGGAATGTCTGAGCTGCAGAGCTGCCTGACTGGAGACCATAACCTTCCCAGGGTGCCCACATGGAGAATCTGCCCCAACTGAGGGGCTTCTCAGGCTCACCCACTTTGTGGTGACTTGAACATTTTAGCTCCAGAGATCACTGTGGGCCTGGCTCAACCTGTCGTTTGGCAGCTCAGCTTCTTCTGCCCAGTCCTGTTTTTTGCCTCTTGCTTTCTACGGGATTACTCTCAAGGACGTCTTTTTTTTTTCTTTCTTTCTATTACAAGTAATTTATCTATTGGTTTTATTTTATATAAATAATTTATTTACATATATTTCACATCATTGTAATCTCCAGAGGTTACCCACCTCCTTCCCTCCCTGGTTGCTCCAGTTGGTTCTCTCCCTCCCCCATTTGTGTACTTTAGTTTGGTTATCCATATGTTAGTGAAACCATTTGGTTTCTGTCTTTTTTCTTCTGACTTGTTTCCACCAATATGATTTCTTCTAGACATATCCATGTTATTTTTAATTGATGAGTAATATTCCATTGTGTGTGTATATATACCACATCTTTTTCATCCAGTCATGTGTTTTGGGATATTTGGGTTGTTTCCATGTCCTTACAATTATAAGTAGTGCTACAGCAAACATCTGAGCACAGGTGTCCCTTTGTATCCACATTGAGGTCTCTTTTGGGTAGATTTTTAGAAGAGCAATTGCTGGGTCAAATGGTAGTTCCATTTTCATTAGTTTGAGGGTACTCCACACTGCTTTCCAGAGTGGCTGGACCAATTTACATTCTCACCAGCAGTGTAAGAGTGTTCCTTCCTCTCTGCATCCATGCCAGCACTTGTTGACTGTTTTTTTGATGTGGGCCATTCTTACTGGTGTAAGGTGGTATCTTGTGTGGTTTTGATTTGCATTTCCCTGATTGCTAGTGACATTAAGCAATTTTTTGTTTGGAATTTGTATTTTCTCTTTGGAGAAGTGTCTTTTTAGTTCTCCCCATTTTTTGATTGGGTTTCTTGTTTTGTTTTTGTTTAGTTGTGTGAGTTCCTTGTGGATCTTCATTATTAAACCCTTGTAAAGGGCAACAATTTTTTCTCATTCAGTTGGGCTTCTTTTTGTTTTTTTCTGTTGTCTCTTTTGCTGTACAAAAACTTTTTAGTTTGATGTAGTCCCAGCTGTTTATATTTTCCTTCATTTTTTTCCTTACCATCTGTAGATGTGTCCAGAAATGGATTTCTGAATTGTAATTCATGGAAGGTTTTGCCTAAGTTTTCCTCTATGTATGCTATGATTTCAGGTCTGACATCTAAGTCTTTTATCCATTTTGAATTGGTTTTTGTACAGGATGTGAGGGAGTTGTCTTGGTCCATTTTTTGGCATGTCTTAGTTCAGTTTTCCCAGCACCATTTATTGAAGAGGCTATCTTTGTTCCAATGTTTTTCAAAGATTAAGTGATTATATATGTGTGGTTTTATTTCCAAGCACTCAATTCTGTCCATTGATCTCATTATCTGTTATTGTACCAGTACCATGCTGTTTTAATTATTATGGCTTTGTAGTATAACTTGAAGTCTGCAATAGTTAAGCCTCCATTCTCTCTCTTTTTTTGGCCAGGAGGTTTTTAATATTCGAGGTCTTTTGTTATTCCAGATGAATTTCAGTAATTTTTTTCTATCTCTTTAAAGAATGTCATTGGAATTTTTATAGGGATTGCATTGAATCTGTAGATTGTTTTTGGAAGGATGGCCATTTTGTGATGTTAATTCTTCCAATTCATGAGCAGGGAATGTCTTTCCATTTCCTTTTGTCTTCTTCTATCTCCTTAAGCAGCATTTTAAAGTTTTCTTTGTAGAGTTCTTTCACGTGTTTTGTTAAGTTTATTCCCAGGTATTTAATTGTTTTTGGTGCGATGGTAAATGGGATGGTTTTTTAAAATGTCTTCTTCTGCTTGACTTTTTGTGTATAGGAAGGCTACTGACTTCTGTGTGTTGATTTTGTAACTGGCTACCTTACTGAACTGATTTATTGTTTCAAGAAGTTTTTCTGCAGATTTTTTTTGGGTTCTCTATATAAAGAATTATGTCATCTGTATATAATGGTAGCTTCAGCTCCTCTTTTCCTATTTGTATCTCTTTTATATCATTCTCTTGCCTTATTGCCCTGGCTAGAACTTCCAGTACAATGTTAAAATTAGTGGAGAGAGTGGGCATCCTTGCCTGGGTCCAGATCTTAATTGGAATGATTTTAGTTTTTCCCCATTTTGGAGATGTTTGCTGTAGGTTTGTCACAGATGGCTTTTATTATGTTGAGGTATGTTCCTTTGACTCCCAATTTTCAAGGGCTTTTATCATAAATGGGTGCTGGACTTTGTCAAATGCTTTCTCTGCATTTATTGATATGATCATATGGTTTTTGTTTTTTTCCTTGTTGATATGGTGGATTATGTTAATTGATTTCCTGGATGTTGACCCATCCTTGTGCCCCTGGGATAAATCCCACTTGGTCATGGTGAATAATGCTTTTTATGTATTGTTGGATTCGATTTGCCAGGATTTTGTTTAAAATTTTTGGTTCCGTGTTCATTAGTAATATTGATCTATAGCTTTCTTTCTTGGTGCTGTCCTTATTTGGTTTTGGTATGAGTGTGATGTTTGCTTCATAGAATGTGTTTGGCAGTTTTCCTTCTTTCTTGATTTTTTGGAAAAGTTTTAGTAGTATAGGTATTATTTCATCTTTGAATGTCATGTAGAATTCATTTGTAAAGCCATCTGGACCTGGGCTCTTGTTTTTAGGGAGAATTTTGATAACTGCTTCAATTTCGCTGCTTGTAATTGGATTATTTAAGTTCTCTATTTCTTCTTTGTTCAATTTTGGGTAGTTGTATTTTTCCAAGAATCTGTCCATCTCATCCAGGTTGTTGTATTTATTTTCATATAGATGTTCATAGTAGTCTCTGATTATCCTTTGGATTTCTTTTGTGTCTGTTGTAATTTCTCCTCTTTCACTTGTGACCCTGTTTATTTGAATGTTCCCTCTTTGTTTTATAAGGGGTTTATCAGTTTTATTTTTTCAAAGAACCAGTTCTTAATTTTGTTATTTCTTCTAGGTTCTTTCTTTCTTTTTTTAATTTTTACTATCTTGTCTTCTGCTGGGTTTTGGCTTTTCCTGTTGCTCTTTTTCTAGTTTTTTGAGTTGGGAGATGACTCTTTTCCTTTGGGTAGTTTCTTGGTTTTTGATATGGACCTGTATTGCTATGAACCTTTCTCTTAGATATGCTTTTGCTGAGTCCCAGGCATTTTGGAATGTTGTGTCTTCTTTGTCATTTGTTTCAAAGTAGGTTTTAATTTCTTCCATTACCCATTCTTCATTTAGTAGCATTTTGTTCAGACTCCATGTATTGGACATCCTTCTTGCTTTCTCTTAATTGTTAATTTCTAGTTTGATGCTTTTATGATCAGAGAAAAAGGTTGTTATAATTTTAATTTTTGTGTATTTATTCAAGGTTGCCTTGTGTCCTAATATGTGATCAGTTTTAGAGAAGGATCCATGTACATTTGAAAAGAAAGTGCATTCTTTTCCTTGGGGGTGGAGTGTCCCAAGGACATGTCTTAATGAATATTATATTGCTAAATCTGTGCCATCCCAGGGTTCATCTCAGAAAAATCCAAATTGTAACAATCCCCTTTTAGTCAAGTGGGAGAGGATTGAAAATACCTTCTGAGGAGCACTGAGAATGACTTCACTCACTAAAGTTAGCAAAGGTAGCACATACAACCAGGCAAGTTTAAAATGAGCAGTTATAACAGCTAATATTTTTGAGCACTGACCTGCTGTGTGCTGCACTAAAATACATAATTTGGATAAACTCACCAAGGGTGCTCAGCAACCTATGTATTAGACTAGGGGATGCCAACTTGTGGTTTGCAGACCAAATCTACCCCCATTCATTCATTTGTTGTTGATTGCTACTTTCATGCTACAATGGCCATGTCAAATAGATGGAGACTGTGTGGCCTGCAAAGTTGAAAACATTTATTGATGTGTTCTAGAAAAAAAATTGCTGTGTTAGGTTATTGTTCCCATTTTATAGATAAGAAAATAGAAATATCTGGTCTATTTGCCAGAAAATGGTCCCTTTCTGTGACACCAGGTAGAGTCCCCATGCCATTTATGGGCCTTTGTACATGCTCAGTGAATGAATTTGAATGATCCTCTTCCTTTATCTTTCTCCCTCCTCACTCTTTTGTAAAACTGAGTTCTCTTCTATCTTCTCTGCTCTTAATCCTTTCCCTTCCTGACTCTGTCCTCCATGGGCAAGTGCACCTGAAATGATGATCCTGTGACCTCTCTAACCAGTCGTAGAGAGATACTTATCAGTGTTTGGTATCATTGACTCTAAAACTGCTGGAAGGAGCTCCACTTTCCATGGCTAGGGTAGTAAATATGCACAGGCTGAGCTGGCTACCAGAAAAAAAACTTTGTGATCTCTAAGAAATTATTATATGTGCTGAACCCTAAAGTAAAATAGCAGTTTTGACAGAGCCCTTAGACTCTAAGGTTGAGATGATATATTTTAGCCTCCAGGTGAGAGGTGGTTCCTAGGACAGCACTTAGTAACTAAAAAACATTCCCTCATAAAAGCGATTATTCAAAGGGGATCCAAGACTTGAGTTGCTTAATGCCCAGTCAGTTGCTTCCTACAATGATTCAGAACATGGGTCTGTGCCCTCCGGTTTACTTACAAAGTAGGAGCAGAACTAAGATGGAGCCGGGTTGTTTGACACAAAATTGTTTGTGATCTTAAGCATACATTCTGCTCTTCCTGACACACAAGCATCCAGAATTACAAATTTACATTCTCTAGGTGCTGTTGTCTGTATTCCTACAGGATTTCTGCCATAATTGTAGCAAGAGATTTCACCTATTCATCTCTTTATCTCATGCCTTCTAAGATAATTTCTCTAGCCTTCAGATAGAATCTGTGGAGCTGATTCTACTGAGGAATATTAGATCCCTAAGCAAAACTCCTAAACTCTTCTTGATTTTTATTACTTAAAAAGTAACTGACATTCAAAGCTGGATCGTGGGCTACTGAATGAATCTTTAAATGAATGAATGACTGAATTACCAGACAATGTAAGAATCTTGGCAAAGTTTGTGCTCATGATGACAAAATAAGTAGGTAGAGGTTTGATTTTGTGGCATCTGCAATGAGACATCTGAAGGGACAGAGACAGTCTTGACAATCCCAGTATGAACTGTGAACTCCATGCAGTGTGAGGCATGCAAAGTCCCATGCAAAGTCCCTGTCCTCTGCACCGGCCTCCAGAGATAAGCTGAGACATAGGAGTCCATGTGGGTGCAGGTAGCTTCCCCAAGATTTTGGCTGATTGTATGTAGGGCAGAAAGCCCAGGAAAGTAAAATGATGGAAGATGCTCTTTGTAGAGAGCTGAAAGAAAGCATCATCTCTGGGCTGTGGACTTAAAAGAGTTAAAGTGCAAATTCCTGGGCAGTTGGCAAATGTAACCTGATCCCTCTCAGCAGTAGCTTAGGCTTTAAAAACTGGAAACCTGGGGGGAATCACAGACACTGGGCAGGTTTTACTGGTCCCCCTCACTGACTGGGAAGCAGACCTCTCCTTGAATAGCTGGTGTTCTTTGGCCATGTGAGCACCTCTGTGTGTTGCTAAGTTCATTCATATTATGTGGATTTTTACTAGCTGCAGTCTCAGAAGTTTGTCCTGGTCTCCAATAATAGGGCATGTTGAGAGGGTAATAATAACCAAAAAGCATCAACTATTTCAGTGATATGGCTTGGGCCGCAAAACAGTTTTCAGATACAAATATGCCAAAATTCTTTCTACTGAGCTTTCTGAATCATTAATTCAGAGAGAGGAAAGTTTTGGGTTTTTTTGCCTTCTCTCCACAGAGGACCACTGCCTGATTCAGTTAAAGCAGCTTGATGTAGGTTTGGGGAACACTGGGCAAACCCCTTTCGTCAGCAGAACCCAGTCTACAAGCCACTAGACAGGTCACTCTCTGGTAACCAAACCTTAACTGTTATGATCCTTGACTTGCCTTCATTCTGCCTTCTTTTCCTAGAACGAAGGAGGGGAAAGAAAGGATTCACAGGAAATTTTTGATGTGTACTGCAAAGCGTGTGCACTGTGCTCAGTGCCTGGGGCAGACAGCAAACATGATAAACACTTGGGGAATTAGGAAGAGAGAGAGAGCTACCTGAGGGTGGAGGTGGTCCCAAGACCTCATGAATGAAGAAGCTGAGTCCTGTTTTGAAGGTTTATTTGAGGGAGCTGCTCATGGTGAAGTTGGAAAAGTGAAGAGGATGCACTGTGAAGGGCTGTGGGCCCCATAAAACCTGGAATTGATCTGGAGAGTTAGCCTCATAGCTTCACTCATCTTTTTCCTTTTCCCAGGCTGCTTTCTTTACTCTATGACGAGCTCATCATTGATTTGAAAGGAATCAGATAGACTACTCTGGGAAAAATTAATTAAGATCCACTGTTAAACTCTGACAGCATAATGTTTTAGAGTGACTGGGTGAAAGTTCTTACGTAGACAGAAGAAAAGAACAATGACTAGTATCCTAAAGTTTAATAAAGACACCGTCCGGGCCACTCAGCAACTTGGGCAGCATTAAAGCTGAAGCAAAACCAGAGGCTCCTTCATAAAGTGGATCATGGCTTATAAGTAGCTGTGCCTGGAGTGGAGAGAATGTTACTCTGCTTGGCCACCTGACTCTCAAAAACCCTTGCAGGTGTCTGGGTGTTTCTGAACTCAAATTTAAGGAGGAAACCTAGGAGATGTGCCATTGACTGAATGGAACTGAGATGCCAAAGTGAAATAGAAGTAATTTGGGGGGGTCTTCTTGTGATCAAAAGCTGTATGTCTCCTGCATGGCTCTGTTGAGGTACATCTCTGTTGGATGCACATCCAAGTATTTTCCAAGATGCAAACTCCTTGAGAACAGGAGTTGGATTCCTTTATGTCCCTTGGTGATGCTGATAGCTATTTAGTGACTGTGTAGCTTAATAAATGAATGGCTATGAGAAAATCTCAACCAAAAGTTAAATTAACCAGTAGATCTTGGTTCCCTGCAGAGGCATTTCGTGGTCTTGAGCTTCTCCCATTGTGTGACTTGTCCTTAGTTATATATGACAAGGAAAGAGGAGGCAAGGATAATCAAAAGGGGAGACCCGGAGTGCCAGGTCTTATGTGGTCAGGTCATGGCCATGCCTGGCACCCAAGGCCAGTGATGGGCCCCCAAGTCCAGTCGCTGTCCAAATAGGGGTTATTTTCACTTTTCCACATGAAGTGAAATCTGTTTTGATTTTACTGTATCTGTGTAGGTTAGCGGAGGGCCTTTGGTTTTTTTTTCAAAAAATATGTGCTGAAAAGCCAAAGATGCTTAACTTTCAAACTTGGAGCATTGAAGGGATGGAAAGTTCTGGTGAGAACCTCAGATGAGAACTTCAGTTCTAGTCCTTCAACTCCAGGGTGCCTCATCTTTCTCTGCAATCAGCTGTCTCCATCTGGTTCACAGGCACACTGACAGCTTCATGCAGTGACTCTGCTTTCATTCTTTTGTAAAGCTTCAGGTGACTTTCCACAGAAAAGGAGTTAAAGGTGGAGGAGTCTCCTACACCTCTGCTTTTTGATGATGTGATTAAAGAATAGGGGAGAAGACCATGCAAGTCAGTGAGTTTGCAGGTGTCTCCAGCTGAAGTGGCTGTCTTTGGTCACCTGTTTTTGTGGGAGAACTTGGAATTTCCTGTGCCTTCCACTTTACATGAGGTGTGGGTTCAACTCTCTTGTGCTCCCAAGGTCACAGATGTAATTCCAACCAAATCTGTACAAGCTGATGTTCAGGCAGAACTAGCCAATGATTGGACATGGCTCCAGAATTCAGATGAGCAGCCTGAGAAAATTAACCCATTTCTCCTCCATTTCCCCTTCTCCAATTCATTTCTCTTCCTTCTTTATGTCCATCCATTTCCTCGGTTTCTCCTATTTCTTCCCCTCTCTAGCATCATACTCTTCCCCTTGTGTTTTTTCTTCTCTGTCCCTCAATCTCTCTTGCTTTCATTCTCCTCTCTTTTTTTCATCTAGCACTCACTACCTTCCCCATTCTTCCCTCCTTTTTTCTTTCTAAGAATTTCTTGATGAAGCTAAATGAGGAGTAAAAGGGGCTCCCTGAAATCCTTGGCTGGAAGAAAACATAGTTGGAAAGAGTTCTCATCACAGGCAGCCATTAAATGTGATTTGTAGCTGATCTTAAATGTAGGAAAAGATTTTCAATTACAAAACTCGTAAAGTATAAGGATGAGGGAACCTGGCTGAGCTTCCAGTTTGACTAATGGTTTCAAAGTGCTTGAAAACGTTTGGCATTTACCAGCCTGCCTTTCTTCCCCTAATCCTCAAACCCATGAGTTTTTATGAGAAACATAATCCCCTTTTCTGATTCATTTACACTTAGCTCATCTGAGTATTGTTTTGTAAAAACCATCTCAAGTCCAAGAAGTTTTATGAGATCTTAAAGGCTTGTCTTTTGAACCAGGAAGTTGTGTATTGCCAATATAAATGGTCCTTGAACACTAGGGGGTCTTGGGTCCAGAATCCATGGCATTAAACTGGGTCTAGACTTGGCAAAGCCAAGCCCCCAATTCTGACAGAAATTAGGCTTTCACTTTCAGAATGAGGGTGTGAGTTCAGGGCTTTAGATGAGCACCACCCCATGTGATAGTACAGAGTAGGAGAATGTATTCTTCAAGGACTTTTGTGCTTGTTATATAAATAGGAAGAGATCTAGGTGGAAAACTCACTTGGTTGGAGTTTCCCAACTAGAGTAGGGTTGCTTGATTCTGTGTACACTGCCAAATTAATGTTTGTGTCTGTCCACGTACATACAACATATATGCTAAGTTCTCTGTTAATGTCATCAGTTCTTGGAAACAATTACCTTAAGAAAAATGATGTATAACAAACCTATTTCCTCATATAGTGTTATATTTCAAATTGACTGAGATTTTGTTTTCTCATCCATGCTTTAATGAAACAACACCGAATCAAACAATATTGAGGACCAGCTACCTAAATGTCCTTTAGGGATGAAATTAGCATTCATACTACAGAGTCTTCCTGCACTTACGTTTCAGAGATGGTCTGACCGATAAATCCAACTTTGTCATAAGGGCAGGTTGTAATCAGGTTGGAGACGGGTGAAATACTCACCACTGCATTACTATGGATCAAGGGGAAGAAAGACTGCATTGTATCCTTTCAATAGTAGGAAACATCTTTCTGCAGAGCCATAGAATATGGTAAATGTCATTGTTCTCCTGAAATACAAGGACCTTGGATCCTTCCCCAGGTTCTCTGAAAATGGAGACAGAGAGGCAAAATGAATTGCTTTGGTTTCCCCAGGGGAAGTAAAGCTACCACACTGGAGTCCAGCCCTCAGGCTCCCTGCTCAGGTTCTGCCCTCTACGAAGAGGGTACCTGCTTCTCACTGACCATAGGAGAATTTGATATATACTGTTCATCTGTGAGTGACCCACAAGTAGGGTCTATGGAAAGTATGATCTATTGGTGATGCTGTCCTTTACTATTTCCTGATCTTTCAGCTGTCTGCAGCTGCCCTCTCCTCCTGGCTCTTCAGAATGGAGCTGGTGCTTCTGGACACCTGGTCTCGCACCTGTTCCCACTGCTGCTATACAGTCCCCACCTGAAAGGTAAAATCTCTGCATGCTGATTTGAGTTACATGTAGGGAATGTTTTCCTTACTGGTGGTAAAATTTCCATGAGATGACAATTATGGGTTGTACTATGACAGTAACAACACACAAATTAGGTCCTGCCTTGTGAGAATTCTATTATTATCTCAGCTTGTGACTTACTTTATTGTTGTTTATAGTTTTTCCAAGCTTTCATTAATTTACATCTTGTCTTCCTGACTGGATGGGAAGTTTCTCACAGACAAAGGGGTCCTTCCTTGAGATGCTCTGCCCCTGCAGTTGGTCAGCCTCTGGCTCACCATGCTGCAGGCACTTACTTGGTGGGTATTTACTAGCTTGTGTTGTGTCTCTCACAGAACCTGATGCTGGGAGGCAGCTTCCAGACCCATACTCCTTCCTCAGTCTCCTCAGTTGGTTCCCTTATGCCTGGTTCAAAAGTTGACCTGGTGTGATCCCTCACCCCCACTCCTATCCACAGGGACCCTGGGCATTCTCAGAGCCACAGACATTTAGGACTGAAGGGCTTTCTAGTCCCAATTCTCTGCATCATAGAAGAGGGAATTGAGGTTGGAGAGGAGCAGGGAACTGCCTTTGCTCTTTCAGCTAGTTAGTGGCAGCTTTATGATAGAACGAGGGTAAATCCTTCCACCAAGTGTTTATTCTACAAAAACTGACTCTCAGAGTGTGTTCTCACAAGGAAACTGGTGCTCAAAAAGATGGACTGAAGCCTTTCCTGCCAAAGCAAATACTGGAATTTTTCTCCAATGTACAAAAAAAGTAGATTAAAGGGTTGTTTCCTTAAATTTTTTTCCATTAATTTTTTGTACATCATCATCACCTGCCACTAACTGTCTATTGATGAAAACAAGCAGACAACAAAAGAATAAGCCATATTCAAATAACTATGAATTAGGACAACCAAAGCCCGTTTTTTTTTTGTTGTTGTTTGTTTGTTTTATTGATTGATTGATTGATTGAGACCAGGTCTCGCTATTTTTGCCCATAGAACCGCAGGCTGACGTTGCCCAGGGTACAGACTCAAGCAATCCCTAGCCTCAGCTTCCCAAGTGGCTGGGATTACAGGCGCGCGCCACCACGCCCAGCTATTTTTTTGGGACTAGGTCTTGCTGTGTTGCCTGGAGCAAGTTGCCTCGAACCACGATCCCTAGCCCCAGCCACTTCATAGGCTGAAGCTTACAGGCACGCTTCACCGTGCCCGGCTTTTTTTTTTTTTTTTTTTAAACAGATCGTTAGGACCACAGCTTTTCTTTTGCATTCATGTACTATAACTGGGCATTCGTTTTTAGTTCATTATTTCATGGATTTCCCTCAAAAAGCACTGGGGTCCCCAGGCATTCTGTTCCCTGAAACTTGCTGTAACTCCTTTAATGTGCTTTGGGGCCATCTCCAGCAGGTGATCTTTTCCTTTCGGAAGTGGTCCACGGAACTGACTTTTTTCTTTTCTTTTTTTAATAATACTGATGACTTGCGTCGTCATGGACCTTTAACGCCTTTCCAGTCCTAAAGGCCTTTACACAGAGCAGGGAGAGTCCCTTTGCGGCTTTTCCCGTTTCTGCGGGCGCCCCCTGCTGTCCGCCCTGCACTTCCGCAGGCGCCGAGCGAGGCGTTAGGGTACCAGCCGCCGCAGACCCAGACCCAGCCGCGCGGAATTTACCCCCCCACAGAGCGCCAGTCAGCCGCCTTTCTGCGGACAGCGCGGCGCGCTCCGGGCAGTCCCTTCTGGGGTCCGATCTGGTATTTTAACCCAGTACCTACTACGAAGATCCGAGCGAACACAAATAGCTGGGTTCCCAAATACTAGCCTGCGAATCCCGGGGGGCTTCTAGAGGAAGGACGGCTCGGCGACTTTGCCGGCGCCTTTGTCCTCTGCTGGGACGTGAGTCGGGAGCGGGGACCGCTGACTTGCCGATGCATACCAGCGAGCTGTGCGGCTGTGGAGGGTGGCGGCGCGTTCCCCGGCTCATCTCACGCTCTCCCCAATTAGGATTTACTGCCTGACGTCACGTCTACTGCAGATTGGCTGCTCAGATCTGACACTGGGTTCCACCGCCAGAGAAACTTTTTAAAGACTTTGCAGCTGGGGCTGCCTCCAAGCGTCCCGCGCGCTCGCGCTGGCCCTCGCCCCCTCTCGCCGGGTCCTGCACCCCAGACTGGACGAGCCCACCCTCACCTTGCGCAGCCCGCTCCCCTCGCCCCTCCCTTCCCCGGCCCCGGCCCCGGGCTCCCCACCCCCACCCCCACGCCCGCCCCCTCCTCCCCGCCGCTTTCGGCTGGGGTCTCCGGCCGCCGCGCCGCCGCCCGCACAACTTCCTCTCCTGCAAACGAGTTTTTCTTCTCCCCGCCTTTCCCGGGCTCGCGGCCGCTCCCGGGGGAGCCCCAGCGCGCTCAGGCGGCCGCAGCGGGCCAGCGCACGGCCGGGGGCGGGGGCCGCTCGCGCCGCCTCGGGCCCGCGATGGCCGGGGCCTGGCTCAGGTGGGGGCTCCTGCTCTGGGCAGGGCTGCTCGCGTCGTCGGCGCACGGCCGGGTGCGGAGGATCACGTACGTGGTGCGCCCGGGCCCCAGCCTGGCGGCGGGAGCCTTGCCCCTGGGCGGACCCCCGCGCCCGCGGACCTTCAACGTCGCGCTCGACGCCAGGTACAGCCGCAGCTCGGCGGGCGCGGGGCCCCCCAGCCGCGCCTCCCCGGGGGCCCTCTCCGAGCGGACGCGGCGCACGAGCCAGCCCGGCGGAGCGGCCCTGCAGGGGCCCCGGCCACCGCCAGAGCCGGCGAGATCTGGGGGCCCCAACGGGCAGCTCCACCCCAAACCCAGCGGTCACCCGGCAGCCACTCGGTTCACCAGACAAGGCAGGCAAGTCGTGCGCTCCAAAGTGCCGCCGGAGACCCAGAGCAGCAGGGGCTCACGGCTGCAGGTTCACCAGAAGCAGCAGCTGCAGGGGTAAGCCCACACTCTCCCCCCGCGCGCGCGCCACTCGCGCCGGGACCTGTGGGACCGGGGCGCTCGGAGCCCCGCGGAGGGTCTGCTGTTCCCCGCCGCCCGCCACCCGCCGCCCGCCGCCGCCGGCCTCCGAGCGAGGCCGGAACGGCAGAATGCGTGGAGCCCAGGAACTTTCACTGGGAATAAACTCGCAGGGCATTGTTACTGAGCTGCGGGTAAACACAAAAGGCATTTCTGCCTGGGGCGTAACCTCCTGTGCTTGCACCAAAGTGCTACTAAAAGATGGGCGTAAACATGAAGTCACTACAATTTAATCCCATAGCATCAATTAAACTCCTTGCAACTCAGTTGTAATTTTATTCCAGCTGATGGGAAAAAAAAGTTTTGGGAGGGCTGTAAAGCTTCACGGCCTAGAACTTTTCAACTTTCTAGAAATTGTGGGTTCGGACTTCTCTGCACCTGTGGACTCAGCTTTTCTCGGGTGAGGAGTCTTAGCAGGGGCACGTTTTTTTTTTGGGTTGGAAAGTTTCTGTTATTGGGGGCACATACACATCTTCTTGTCCTGCTTCTTCATTAATCACAGGTTGAGGATGTGGGAGAAAACCTTGTTTTGTGTATTATTATTTTTTAACTCCCCTTCAGGGGTGGTTCCAGGCATTGTAATCTCACCCATTTGGGCACATCTCTACAACTCAGATTCAGTTGAAAATGTGGATACCGAAACTACAGAAAATAAATTTCACCCTGCTTTACCTTTAGGGTTAAGCAGACCATTTATTTGTATTCTGTTCTCCCTCCCAGGAAAGCTCGGGGTTATGCTGCCTTTGGTTGTCCATGCATCCCTGACACGTGGTCTTTTACCTACCCAGCTTTGGGTTGGGTATCCTACCTCACCTGTTAGGACTCTCTGGAAGTCAGAGGGGGTGGAAGAACCAGGCAGGGTTTCCAGGAACCCCCTGGAATCTAGGGCTCTTGGGAAGGGAGTGTTGAACTGCTGGATTCAGGGGTCTTGCTCTATTTTAGGGTCAATGTCTGTGGAGGTCAGTGCTGCCATGGCTGGAGTAAGGCTCCTGGTTCCCAGAGGTGCACCAAACGTAAGTGTCCATTTTCACTGTGGCCCCCACACAGTGGGCAGAATGGGGCTGTCTTCATGGGGAGACCCTCTGGGGTCACTTGAAGGGGAAAGCTTTCTGGAGAAGTTGATGTGTGGAATGCAGTCCACTCCATTATCTGCAGCTTTCATTGTCACCAGAAAGTACTGGACCAGGTGTGGTGATGCCCACAGCATTGTGTGCTCCAGGCCATGTGGAGCATCCAAGAGTCCTTTGGAATCAACCAAGGTATTAATCATTCCTTCAAGAACTGCCAATCCGCAGCTAGGAAGAGCATTCCCATTGGTTGATATGACATGAGGCAGAACCAGTGCCATTCATTTAAACACAGATAGCAATAAGTGAAAAGCTTTCTTTGAGATGAAGACAGGAGGGGAATGGAAGTCGCAGATTCCATTCTGTAGTAAAATATCAGTAGTGTTATTTTTATTGATTATATTTTTTCCTTATATTATTATCTACCTCGTAGTTCCCTCACCACCCCAGCACCTTTGCACCATCATCATGATCCCATGATTCCTTGAACTCATCCCTCCCCTGATTTTGCCCTCTCTCCTGCTGTCTTCTGTGTATAAAACCTCAGTAGTTTTTAAAGCTCTCTGAAAATAGAAACCAGAATCCTCCAGCAGAGAGGCCTGTTTCTCAGGAGGTAACCACTCTACGTCCTCTGTAGAACTGATGATTGGGGTTTCCTGTGGTGCTTTTCCAGTTATGCACACACTTAGTGCTGTCATGGAAAATGTGTTGCTGATGCAAGTACTTTGAAGAACATACTCACCTTGTGCTCTGTGAAGTTAAGGATTAAGTTAACCTGTATTTTTGACCTTCCTTTTGACATGTTGATTCTGCTGGGTGCTAATTAGCAATCAAGAACTCTTACTTCCCCTTCTCTTTATTTCCACTTACACCCATTGAGTCTTTCTGCAAAGATTTTGAGTCATGACTCTGTGTGGACTGGACTAGTTGATGGTTTTCTGCTGCTTGTATTCAGCATAGTAAGTCACACTTAGCAATTTGTCTTGTATATGGTTTGGATTTTAAAATATTGGACGAATTATTTTTTTTAAATTTAAGTACAGTCATTCTGGTCAGCTTGCTTGTTGAAAAATGCCTTCAATCCTTGGAAGAAACAGAGGACTTTGGCGTTGTGGCTGTAATTCAAAGAGGACTGTCCAGATGGGTTATGTTCGGCTGTGATCAAGGGAGGAGTAATGACAGATGTGAGCTCACTGTCAGCCTCCTGATTGTTGAACTCCAACCATAAGATCTGAAATGCTCAGGGTTGTAGTCATTCTAGATTAAATCATAATTATTTTACTGCTTAGATTGTACTTGACAATAGTGCATCAGCATTTTCCTGAATTTATAGTTGCTCAGGTCAAATTACATACCCTTTCTTCCCTTCAGTAACTCCTGCTAAAAACTTGATATGATGTGGCTTGTCTGTCTCATGGAGCCAACCCATATGTGGCAAGTCATTGCAGTGGGATCGTGCTGAGTGAAGCCTGAAAGTACAAAGCGGGATTTTATAGCGAATGGGCATGCACTTCATGCATGTTAGAGAAAATGCACTAAGGTGCTTGGTAATTGATGCAAATGAATGCTGTCTTGGAGAAGAGAATTTTCTCCTATCCCCAGGTTGTTTGAAGAGGTGGGGCCCAAAGATGTAGAAGATCCAAATACATCTAGAATGAGAACATCCTGATCTTAAGGAATCACCACATGACCAGTCCTGCGGGAAGGCAAGGGTGTGAGTATACCTGAACGTAGCTGGGGTTACCTACGTGATTCAGAAAGAGAGGTTGCAGGAGGCTCCCCATCAACACAGTCAAATGCAGCAGTCACTACGAGGTTCCAGAGGAAGCCACTACGTTGGTGGTCTTCCCGAATAGCCCCAGCAAATGCTTCTGCCTTTCGGTTTAAGTCATCCTTCCGTTGCCTAGAAGGTGGCCCTTGGACAGCACCAGAGTCTAAGGAAAGCAAGATCACATTCCTTTTCCATGGTGTTCAATGTTTACAAGATTGCTGGTTCTGTACTGCCCAGTCTGACAAAACAATTCAGACCCAAATGCTAGAAACTCATATCACAGCTCCTTTCAGGCGTCATTGTTTCAGTAGATGGGCAGCCAAAATGAGCCCAGGAATAATTGTTTTAAAAAGTGATGCTGGGGTAGGGTAGCATTCAGTCCAGAACTATCTTTCCGAGATGGAGACGTTTCCAAGGTAACTTGTTTTATGTGTGGCCGGCAGACACAAGAGTTGTTAGTGACAATAACTCTATCGCTGATGTGTTACACTTGTGTCTATGACTGAGTAGTGTCACGTCAGGAAAGTGCCCTGACCTAGATGTCAAAAGACTTTAGTTCAAATCCTAAAGCCTTAGCTGGCTGTGTGGCCTTAGAACTCCTGATCTCTCCTATGATGCAGTTTTTTTTTTTATTTTTGAGACTAGTTCTCACTGTTTTTGCCTGGGGAACCACAGGCTCACTTTGCCCTGGGTACCACAGACTCAAGCAATCCCCAGCCTCAGCTTCCCAGGTAGCTGGGATTACAGGCATGCACCACCACACCTGGGACTAGGTCTCACTGTGTTGCCCGGGCGGGTCTCAAACCCAAGGAATCAAGTAATTCCCAGTCCCAGCTGTGTTCCATAGGCTTGGGCTTAAAGGCACGGGTCACTGTGCCAGCTGATATAGTTTCTTACTTGGAAGTGACTGTGCTAAAACCTTGCCTAGTTTGTAAGACTGTTGCAGATATCAACAACAAGGTAAAAGAGAATGAATGTGAAAGCCTTTTATTACTGGAGATTTTTATTGGAGCAAATCAAGTTAGTCCTGTCTCATTTTTTTCCATATTGATGTTTCTATCCCAGTTGCTGTTGTCTTCTTCTGAAAAATAAATGTGTATGTGAACCCTCTTTTATATTATAGCTTCAAAGTAGGGGGTAGGGTAGGGTGAAAAAATGTTTTTCAGAGTTACAGAATTTTAGTTATTACAGATTAATGCATTCTGGAGATTGCATGTGTAATAGTGTGACTGTAGTTGACAGTATTGTGTGGTATACTTACACTTGTTAAGAGGACAGGGTCACTGGGCATGGTGGTGTATGCCTGTAGTCCAAGTGCTGGGAGGCAAGAGGCCTGGGATCTCTTGAGTTCGTGGATTTGAGGCTACCCCATGCAACATAGTGAGACCTGGTCTTGAAAAAAGCAGTCGGGCGTGGTGGCAGGAGCCATTGCTGGGTAATCCCTGGGAGGCTGAGGCTGGAGATTGCTTGAGACCGGGGATCAGGACTACTGGGAAAAAAAAAAAAAAAAGGATAGGACCTTGGTGTGTACACATATACATACACAACTATGTGAAATGGTAGGTATGTTTGTTCATTAGCTTAATTGTGATACTTCACAATGTTTATATAGATCAAGACATCATCATACACCTGAAATAAAGACAACTTTAAATTTTTTTATTTGTCAATTATTCCTTAGTGAAAATGAAGAAAAGGAATAAATGAAAAAGTGAGTATCTTGGTTTTGTTACAAAAAGAGAGAGAAAGAAAGGAAGACAGAAAGAAACTTTGGATTGCCCAATGACTTTAGGAATGAACTTCAGAAGAGACTAAATATTAGATCATTCCTGTGTCTCTTGTTCTCTTTGTGTAGAAGCTTGTTGTATAGGGGGAAATCACCCCCTGGAGGTTTCATAAATGGGATGGAAAAACCCTGACACCAATTTTTGTGACTGTAGCTACTTAATGAGTAGTAATGAAATTTAGATAGCCAGAAAAATTGATTTGCGGTCTCTTTCCTCATGCACTTCCTCATTCTTCTGCGCTTGAACAACTACACGTAGGTATGCATAGATTATGACACTTCAGAACACAAACACCGGCCACATGGCTGCATGCGGTCCCCTCTTAGGACAGCAGTGACCTTAAGACGTTTATGCTCATTCCATCATATTGCCAAAATGCCTCTTAACAGTCATGGTTGGAGGATGGCAGAAGAGTTCTAGTAATCAATCATGAGCAATCAAGGAAGACTTTCCCTAAGACTGCCTAAGAGATTGGTTGTGTTTACGTGGTTCAGTTTGCTTCATCCAGTCAGGAAAACAAGGTGTCCCTTCTAGCCAGTGTGGCTTGTTTTCAACTGATTGAGGTGTAATTGTGAAATGGGCCATGGGCAAAGGTTTCTAAAGGCAGAGGATTTAGGGAACCTGAAGTTGCAGTAAGAGAGGTATGGAGCAGGCAGGTACAGGCCCGCGTGTGGGGGGCAGAGTCTCTGTCCATGTGTCCTTAGGGTGGGGGCTCTCACACTCAGTGGCTGTTGAGATGCCCAGTGGCATGCTCTGGCTGCTTTTCTAGAGGCCTTCTGTGTGTGGAGCTCTCGGAGTGGAAGTCACAGCACAGGATGTGTCGCTCTAAGTATTGCTCTGGACTGATTGTATAGTGACCTTTATTTTGATCAAAAGAGATGGTACACGTTTGTTCTCTTTCCAAAAAATTAACTTTTATAGGAGGATTTTGTGTCTTAGAGACTTTGAATCTTCCCAGTGGGCCGATAAACCCTTGATATGTAACCTTTGTGCCTCTCTCTGTCTTTGTAGTTGTTTGCCCCCTCTGTCCAAACTGAACCCACTCTCTATTGGTTCTTCTGATCTTCTTGTCCCCTTTGCAGGGTAAGTGCCAGTAGAAGAGAAACATTGCCAATGAGCTGAGCTTTAAAGGAGACTGGACTTGGGAATAGACAACCTGAAAGAATACAGGAGAGAGGAGGGCGAGGCCAGGCTGGCAGGGCGAGGTGCATGAAGAGGAAAGATGGCAGATTTGAGTCCAAAGCGAGTACCTGGCACATTGCAGACCCTCCATAAATGCATGGATGGTTCTTTCATTTATTTAATGGATATCTGTTTAGCTTTTACCCTGTGCCAGGTTCTATGAATAGAGGAGAAACACAGCCAGCTGTGGGGAGTAGAAGGTCTGTTTTTACTCACTTAACTCATGGCACATCACATGACTTGTTCTCCCCTTAGCAAGAAGCAGAAAATCGATATTCCATTGCTTTTCCATTGGCCTTCAGCCCACACTGCTTGGGAGAAGAAAAAAAACCTACAGTAGAAATTTCCTTTAATTACCTGTAGCAGAGATGTTGTCATGTATGCCATTGGTGCTCAGAGGTGCTGTAGGAGGAGGTAGTCTCCAGGAGGGTGTATGAGTTTTGAGTTCTAGGTGACGCAGTGGGCTTTCAGACTGTCTCTTGTCCTTTTTGGCTTGATGTGGAGCTCAGAAGTTAGACCTAGAGTCATCACACATTTTTCATGTGCCTGCTATGGCCATTGACAGCTGCTGTGCCAGTGGGCCTGCAGAGAGCCTCCCCCAGGGCAGCTGCTGGGAGGGCTGCCCCGGCCCCAGCTCTGGACAGTGTGGGTGGGAGGGTCGGCTGGAAAATCATGTCATGCAGCAGAGACTGCCGGAGAGTGGAGAGGGACGTGGAGGTCAAGTTCACACCGGGTCAAATATGTGTTCTCAACACTAGTTAAAACAAACATTTAGGAACCATAAATTCTGTATTGTGATAGCACTTAAGCCTTCATTGTGAAGCCGTGAGCCAGCTGAGGACACGGCCTGGTCTGCGTGAGGGGAGCCTTCTCAGTGCCCGGGAACCCTTGTCCTTTAGAAGCTTGAGTCCTTGAAAGGACCTTTGGCAACCACAAGATTTTGCTGTTTCTGACCTGCTGTTTGTTGTCTTGGATATTCCAAACATACTCAAACTTGTTTGGGAACTTGAATTAGATTTTCATAAAATGCGGATTTTGCTGGCGAGACTTTCATAACAGCGAGCAGGGCGCCTTGGTGGCTGGTGTCACACTTGAACATGACCACAACAGAGCTGCTTGAGGGTGATGATCATTGGCTGGTGCTGGAGAACCTGCAAGGGCCTGTTTGTGACCTTCCCATCCCGTGTGGCTCAGCAAGGTGGGCATGATGTATGACCCCCTTTCCAAATAGGGGGTGGTGCTCAGACTTCAGCCCCAGTCTGTGGCTCTTGGTTTGTTGTTCTTCCTGCAGCCTGAGGCTTCCTAGTGCTGCCTCACTCTCCCTGGAGGGGTTGGGCTTCCCTGTCCTGACAGCCTTTGATTTGGATGGACTTCTGTGAAGCCAGAGTTTGCTTCTGGTTCCCCAAGTTGTGTTAGTTTGCTGGGGTCACCTTAACAAAGTCTCACAAACTGGATGACTTAACAGAAATTTATGGTCTCAGAGCCCTGGAGGCCAGAAGTCCAAAATCAAGGTTTTTCACAGGGTTAGTTTCTTCTGAGGGGAGGAGTGTTTGCAGGCCCTGCTCTCCTTGACTTACACAGGGCTGTCTTCTTTGTGTGTCTCTTTAATTCTCTTCCCTCTAGTGTATCTGTGTTCCCTTTTTTACAAGGACATCAGTCACATTGGGTTGGAGCTCACTCTGATGACCTCATTTTAACTGAATTATCTCTGGAAAGACCCAATTGTCAAAACAGGTCACAAGACTGCGAGGTCCTTGGGGTCAGGATTCCAACATACCCACTTTGTGGGGGTGGGTGTGTTGCAATTCAGCTCATAACACACTCCCAGAGATGCTGCATGCCTGGCCCTGAAAGCTGGACTGCAGAGGTGGGTCCCCCAGGCACTGAGGGAATCCCTGGTGACCACAGGGATTGGACACAGGCTTGACTGGGTGCTTCCCCACACAGTCTGTGGATCCAAGGTGCTCCTCTCACCAGTAGCTCCGGCTGCTTCAGGGAATAGGAGGGTTGGCTCTCTGGCAATATTGCTGGTACTTATGGCCATTTTAATGTGGTCTGTTGTAACACGTTTCTAGATTGTAGTTCTTCAACTTAGATATACAGTTGATCAAAAAAATTCCATTCAGATCAAGTTAAGACCATAGTCTGGACTTTTTAGTAAACATCCCAGGTGATGAGGTGGTCTACATTTTGAAAAACAGTGATCCAGAAAAAACCTTTTTGAGGGCAGTTTTTATAACCCTTTGTATGGGATGATAAAGGTCAAGCCCAACACTTATTTTGAAACTTTTTAAGGTAGAACTCCTCTGAACATTAATTTAACTCCATTTTGAATAGTAGAAAGAATTTTGACTGTAAGGCTGTTTTATCTAGTTCTTCTTTAGTTAGTTGAACACACACACACACACACACATATATATATATACATGTATGTATGTATATATGTAAAATAAGAGTTGGAATTTGCAAAATTCTTAATCACACATGGTGGTTAAATGAAGTGGTTTCACAAAGATTTAGATACTTTGGAAAACATTGGGCATTTTATCCCCACTACTCTATTTTTCATGATAAAAACTCTAAATACACAAAAATTAAGAAAATAACATAGCATCAGCTGCTCATCAGGAACATGCTTTTAAAGACCCTGATATAGCAGTTAGGCACAATGACTTATAAAGGAGAGACTATGGTCTTAACTTGATCTGAATGGAATTTTTTTGGTTTTACTTTTTAAAAATTTTCTCACATTTTAGGGGCTCTCAGCCTTTGGATATGAATTAAAAAAGAAAAAGAAAAATTTTCTCACATGGTTGTTTATTTTGTACAAGATTTGATTTCTCCCTGTAGGTGTAGTCCCCATAAATCTCCCACCGCCACATCAACTATGAACCATCACCAGAGTCCCATGTGCTCTTCCCTCCCGTATTTTGACCCTTTTCTCCCCATTCCCCTGCTGTGTGCCTCAGATCTATAGTTTGCCTGCAAGTTTTGTCTTCTATTTGATCCTTTGTTCAGTTTCCTCATATTCCTCCTATGAGTGAAACCATCTGATATTGGGTGAATTCCTAGGAATAAAACTGCTGGGTAATATGAGAGATATATCTTCAGTACTTTGAGGCACTTCCACACAGCTTTCCATAGTGGTTGGACCAGTTTGCATTCCCACCAGCAGTATAAGAGGTTCCTTTATCTCTATCTTCACCAGCATTTGTCAGGCCAGTTTTATTAATGTGGGCCATTTTCACAAGTGTGAGATGGTATCTGTTGTGGTTTGATTTTGAATTTCTCTGATTAAAAGAGATGTTGAGCATCTAAATGCATATTTGACTAGTGATGTTTTCTGTGTTCATAGTGGAGAGAGAAAATTGTTCATAATTTATTGGTGTGACACAAAATTGTTGTACTTATGGAAAAATATATTGGACCTGTATGCTCATCTATGCTCATGTACACCTATTAATTTTCTTTGCTTATTAAGGATTGAACATTCCATGTAGAAACAATTCATTGGATACTGAAATCTCTGCACACAGTGTCTTTTTATTTAAGGCAGTTACATGAAGCAAAAGCTGTCTTATTCCCCTCAACCTGTCACTTGATTTTCTTGCCTTCCTCCTTGTTCTCTCACTGGGTCTCAGTTTTGCTTGTCAAGAAACCAAGGCAGTGTGGCTCAGTGGTTAGAAGCTCACTCAACCTTTGGACTTGGAATACAGAACTCCTATTGATGTCAACACTTTGTCAGTTCTCCTTACTACATGACCTTGATCTGGGAGAGCTGTGGCTGAACTAAGTGCCCACATCCACAACTGTACTGATGGCCTGAATTGTCCTTCAGATGCTTGTTCTGGGACCAAGTGAAGTCATATATGAAAGTGGACCCCTGCTCAACATTAGTCCACAATGTGAGCTCTCCAGGGCTCCTGTTTGCCTGCTTAGGACCACCCCTTACTGGGTCCCCCCAGCTTCTATATCTCCTCTTCCTGCTTTTCACTTCTCTTGGTGAGAATCATACCCCCCTCTCCCCTTCTCCTGTTCACTGTGGGTATGGCTGGACCAGGTAGGAGAGGCATCTGTTTCCTCATCTTTGTGGAGGTCTCTGTACCCCTAAAATACCAGGCTTTCTTCCTTGTCCTGGTCCAAGTGCAGACAGAGTCAAATAGAATGGAATTGATCTAGCATTTCTGATTTTGCTATGTTGTAAATGCTGTCGTCTAAATACTGTATGGAGAATTCTACTTCCTCTTTTGTTTACTCTCACCTCATGGCAATAATTTCCATTCGGCTTTGTTTCCCATATTTTTCCTGTGTGCTTATCTTTGCCCAGCAGACACCACTTATTAAGACAGCTTATCAAGGGCACACCATCTTACTCTGTTTCCTCTTACTCTCCCTCTGAAGGCTGCCTGGCATGACCCAAACTTTAAGACAGCTTTTCCTTTCTTTCTGCCAATTTTAGAATCTTTCTGCTCAACATCATCTGATAGAGATTTGGGACTAAGTAAAATGAATGTTGTGTGATTTTCCCTGTAATTTTAGATCCCCAAACACTGCTGTTGGCCAACTATACTATTCCCTGTGGCTTTTTCACTCCACCACATTTGAGTAACATTGTTGGCAAGGGCGTAAGTAAACAGTTTGCGAAATGCCGTGTTTTTGTAAATTAGGAGGACAGTGGTTTTTGAATATACACTCTTGGTTCTGCTGGGCTAGAGAAAAGATAAGTTTGGTTGAGATGGGAAGAAACACTGGAGGAAGGTGTTTGTTGCTTCTTAAAATTGATATGTTTAGTTTTACTGAATTGATAGTCAGTTCTTCAGATGTGAAAACTGAGTGACTGCAGGGGAACCTTCAGAGGTGATGAACCTCCACTTGGTGATGAATTAAGGGGGACTCTTCACACAGGACATAGGATGTAGCCAGCAGAAGTGAGCAGAAAAAAATAGGATCATAAGTAAGGAAAATATAATAATATGGATCTTTGTAGTCTTAAAAATGTTTGCATTATAAGACTATGAAACAATCCCAAGTGACTTTTAGTCTTCAAGGACTTAATTTTATTAATTTTTTAAGTTAAAAGTAGAATTGTCACCCACCTGTATGTGCTTAATTTAATACCATACTAGTGGATAATTAATAATTAACCTTTTAAAAATGTTTCATTTTAAAAAGTATTTAAATCAGTTAAGACACTTTATCTTGATGAATGGCTTGCTGCATTGCATCAGGAGTGGGGGCATCTCTGCCTCTGCCCTTGGCTCTGAAGGTTCAAGCATATCATTTTGTTAATCCTATGAAACTTTTCTTTTTTCTTTTCTTTTGAGACTAGAGCTTGCTATTTGGATAGGGGGACCACAGGCTCACATCGCTTGAGTACGAGGACTCAAGCGATCCCCAACCTCAGCTTCCCCAGCCTCAGCTGGGATTACAGGCACGCGCCACCGTGCCTAGCTATTTTTTTGAGACTAGATCTCGCTATGTTACCCTGGGCAGGTCTCGAACTCGTGGATTCAAGCGATTCCTCGTCTCAGCCGTGCTCTAAGGCTGCACTTAAAGGCACGTGCCACCGTGCCCGGCTAGACAATCCTGTGAAACTTTTCAACCTGAACAGAATGCATGAACTGGCACAGTACCATCCATTTACCAACTTACTTGAAGTCATCTTTGTGCATGTCAGGCATGTAAGTGGTCTCATTCTCAATATTACCATGTATTGAGAAATGACACATAGCCATTTGTGTGTTTCTTTGACTTTACAGTTGGAATGGAACCCCCAGGGGTATTTCACCACCATCTTTATATCATCAGTACCTGGTTCACATGTAGACCTTTGTTGAATGAATGGTTGAATGGATGAATGGATCTGTTGCACTTTCCTCGAGCCTTTGTGTGCTTGGTGCTGGTCCCCAGGTGTTAAGTTCTATGAAGAAACAAACTAGGTGAGAGGTAATAGGCTAGAATGTGACTGGGGTGGGGGTGGGTATGGAGGCAGGGTTATCAGGGAGGGTTTCTACAGGTTTCCCTCACTACCTGCAAGTTAAACATTCCTGTTTGGTAGGACTTGATAGCTTATAGTTGGGGCCTGGGGCTGCTAATTCTTTTTCTTTATCAGCTAATCATTATAGCATCCCAGACTCCCTAAACAACTTACCAAATCACACTAAGGAATATACTACTTTCAGAAAGTAGGGGGAACCTGTGTAAGGAAGTGCCATCAAGAGACACAGAGTCTTTAGGCCTAGAGATCAGCTAGCACAGAACCTCTGGGGGGAAGGGGTGAGCTTGGCGGGGTATGGAGACTCAGAAGGAGTATTGTTGACTTGTCATTGAAGAGCTTAGGTTTTCAGCAGTGTACTAAGGAATAAAGGATGGAGCCACAGTCAGGACTCAGTGCTGTATAAGACCTTAAATGAGATAATAAAGGGGACTTATAAATACAGATGGATTTTATTATTAAGGAAATAAAGCACAATACAGGACTTGGTTTTTCCAGCCCTTCTTTGAAGTCATGGAAAAAGAATGTTTTAAATTGAAAATTCATTCAGTCACCTTCATTGTTAGTTTTTTATTGATGAGAAAAACTGCACTTAGAACAGTAAAGTACCAAAGACCACCCACAAATTATTGTCATAGTCTGACTGCCTGCATTGTGCCCAGATGGCCAGCCCAGCCCCCTGTCTCCCAGCCGAGTCTCCATCATCCAGAGCTCTGGAAGAAAGGGATGGAGCCACACAGCCGAGACTCAGGGTGAAATTTTGGTCTCTGCTGTGCTAAAAGGCAAATGAGTACCATCTTCATCCTTTTTTATTTAGTAAAAGGCACCAAATAAAAAATGTTGCATTCTATAAAACTCAAGATAAAAACCCCCAGATTGGTCATCATAGTAAATTCAAAGAGTTAGGATGTGAAGTGAGGGTGCTGTGCACCTCTGCATCTAGTAGTTGCCAATCTTGTCTCAGGTCTTTGTGTCGCTCATCCTGTTTATTAATGGCTCACAGTTTTTTTTTTAATTAAATTAATTAATTTATTTATATATAAATTTCACATCATTGCAATCCCAGGGATTTACCCCCGCCACCCTCCCCTCCATTCCCCCCCTTTCCCTCCTGCTCAAAGTTGTGCACTTCATTTTGGTGCTTAGCTTGTTTTGACCTTTCCTCATGGCTTTTTGTTTTTCCTATGTCTCATATGTTAGTGAAACCAGTTGGTTTCTGTCTTTTTCTTTTTGACTTGTTTCTGCTAATATGATTTCTTCTAAGTACATCCATGTTGTTATAAAATCATCAAATTTGTCATTTTTAATTGATGAGTAATATTCCATTGTGTATATATACCACATTTTTTTCATCCAGTCCTCTGTTTTGGGGCATTTAGGTTGCTTTCATGGCCTTGCGATTATAAATTGTGTTGCAGTAAACATCCGAGCACAGGTGTCCCTTTGTACCCACATTGAGGTCTCTTTTGGGTAGATTCCCAAGAGAGCAATTGCTGGGTCAAATGGTAGTTCCATTTTCATTAACTTGAGGGTCCTCCACACAGCTTTCCATAGAGGTTGGACTAGTTTACATTCCCACCAGCAGTGTAGTAGTGTTCCTTTCTCTCCACATCCTCGCCAGCAATTCTTGTTGTCCGTTCTTTGGATGTGGGCCATTCTTAACTGGTGTAAGGTGTATCTCATTGTGGTTTTGATTTGCATTTCCCTTATTACTAGTGATATTGAGCAATTTTTCATGTGCCTGTTGGTAATGGCTCACAGTTGATGAACCTCCTGAAGTTGGTTTGAAAATAAGAAAAAGTACCTGACACTGACTTTACTGTCCCCCCCCCACCCCCGCCATGACAATTTGTTTCATTCTCCGAAAAGAGAATGAAACAGTCAAGGACTGTTCTTTTCTTTTTGTGACAGTGAAAAGCTTATGTCGAGTTGGTCCAAAATGTCTCAGTAATTGGAGATGAAATAATACAGATGATAAGTAAATTAAAGGCAGGGACCCTGTTTTTGTTTTCCTTCTTCTCCATTAGGAAGTTGGCTGAGGCAGCAGTTCTGTGTATACAATAGACCCTCAGTGAGGGTTCTTGATTAATAAGCATTATCAGTCACTTCGTGTTGGAGTGAAAGACCAGCTGAAATTCATTTAAATCAGTGGCTCCCAAGATGATGTTAAGAAGCCGTTGCCTTTGTTGGGAGAGGATGTGTATGACAGCAAGCCTCCCCGGGTAACAGCTTTTGCTGCTCGGTCTTGAGTGTTTGAGGCTTTCTCTGGTGGATGTGACCGATGCCATCTCACCATCCAGATAGCCTGAAGCCTCTTCGCAGACTGGGGTTCTCACAGTGGGAACCCTGTGCTGGGTGGCATCAAGCCACACTCTGGAACTTGTTAGCAATGCGGTTTCTTGGGCCTTTCCAGAGACCTGCTGAATCAGGTCCATCAAGTGTGGGGTGGGAGGGGTGCTCCAGGAAAGTGACTCATTTGCATCCCAGACTGGGGACCGGAAGCATGTGTTTTCTCCTCAACAGTGCGGAGTGGTTCTCCCGTCCCAGATGGACCCTCAGAATTTGAGCAGGTGCAGTAACGCAGGTTAACATACTACAGGACAAAAAGGCCCAGGGTGGGGCAGTGGGCTATTGATTTGGGCAGATGGATAGAGTCCTGATACCCTTGGTGAATTTTACAGGCTTTCATGCCTTCTCAGGAGACCAAGCACACAGGCACACCAGGTAAGGAGTGGACCAGTTGTAAGGCACGTAGGCAGGCAGGCAACAGAGCCTTCCAGCCCTCCAGGAATCTGTACCCTTTTTCTCTGGCCTCTCTCATCTCTATAGTCGCACTGCTCACCGTTGTGTACTGCTGCCACCACTTTCATCCCTGCTTTGAGACTCAGGTGAGCACACACACATGCACAAACCCATTGAACCACACAATCATGGGGAAGACCCAATATCCCAGGCACTGGATATATAGGCAAATGGGGGAAAAGGCCTAAACTCACTCTGCTCAAGGTCACCATAAACCTTCCATTTGTTTAAAACAAAAAAGCAACATCTGTGAAATGCAAGAAAGCAAAGCAAAACTGAACGAGGCATGTTTGTACTGGAATAAATGATGTCAAAGGCAAGGAATGATGAGAGAGGTATTACAAAATTAATATGACAGGGCAAATGTGACATTTTGTTCTGAAGGCAGGTGCCATTACTTGTTTCTGAAATCATTTAAAAGTGAAAGGAAGAGCCAGTTCTTGTCCAGAACATGCCCTCAGTGTTGACAGGGATGAAGTTTTCTTATGTGAAGATGAGGAAGTTCAGAGAGAAGGGGACTGGGCAGTACTGCTTTACCATTCCTTGAGGTCCTGCTGGTTCAATCCCTGAGTGGCCAAAGGAATGCATGAGATGTTTGGAAACAGTCCAACTGAGGGTCTCTTCAAAGACAGCCACTTTTATTAAATGTGATTTAGGAAAGGATGGCTATCTCATAAGAGTAGGGGCCTTTGTAGGAAGAGCTGAAGGTGTTGATTTGCTTGTCCCATGAAATTATTTTTCCTATCATTTTCCTAATGAATTTTCTTTCTGTAAATACATTAATAACAACTAGGTATTCAAAAATAGCAACTCTTCAAGTAGACAGATTTTTCCTGAGGGGAAAGCTTATTTAAACCGTCAGTTTTTATAATAGTTAAATCTGATTAAAAGTAAACAATGCAATCCTTCTTCCCGGTGCTAGTCTATTGCTGTTTCTAAATATCTGCATTTGATTCCTGATGAAGCATCCAAATGCTTAATTATCTCTAAACATAGGCCACAATCCTTGAAAATGCTGCCCAATTTTGAAAAGTCCATATTTGCGAAATTGCTTAAAAATATACATTCAAATCTAGTTCTCTTTCACTCATTGTGGATTCTTTTCTAGAAAACTCAACAACTGCTAACCTTTGTATAGTTGAGTTTGTGTCTTCGAATCTGTTTCTTATATTTGCTTCAACTTTTTCCCTTGAGTTTCACTGATTCTGTGACGTGCCTCCTACATAAAAGACATTGTGCTGTGAACTAAGTGCATAGTGCGGATGGGGACTCAGTGCAGCAGATGGAACAAGGTGACCTCCACACAAGGGATTTGGCAGCCACAATTGAGGGGTCCCCCAGTGGGGCCTGCCTTTGTGTAATTCCCTTCCCTTGTAGAAGCCCCATAGGTAGAACCTGTGACTTATTTCCTATCAAGAGACTATGGCACAGGTGACGGGAGTGACATGTCCTTGATGGCGTTATGTGATGTGCAAATTGGTCTTAGCTGACCAGAGCGAGGAACTTTTCCTACTGGCTGGAAAACGTAAGCTTGTGCCTTGCCTGTCGAGTGGACCACGTGCTGGAACTGAGTGGTCTCCAACCTAGGACCAGTACAAAGTTGGGGCCCTCAGCTCCGTAGCCCCCAGGAAATGAATTCTGCCAATTGCTTGAATGGACTTCCTTCCCCAGGTGAGCCTCCAGTGAGTCCGCAATTATAGCCTCGTGAGATCCAGAGGCAAAGGACTTGCTCAGACTCCTGACTTCGAGACTGTGAGATAGCAAACGTGTGTTACTCTAAGACCTGAGGATGGTGATTATCTGTGCCGTACCAAGAGAGAGCTAACACAAGGAAGGATGTTGGATGACGAAAGAGTAGTGCAGACTGCGGGTTCCCTCATCTGTCTTGCACACCCCTGTTGGACACATTCCGTGTGTCAGCTACTTTTCCAGCCCTGGAAAATCAAAAATGAATAAAATATGATTATAGCTTTAAGTGGCCCCCAGGATGAAGTGATGGGATTGGGAGGGAGGGTCATTGTATCAGGGGTTAATTGAAATAGATTTTGAGGAGAGAGAGGATTTATACTTGGAGAGGCTCTTTGGTAGGAAGGCCCATCCTTCCGGAAGTAGTTGGTACTTTCTAGTCTGACTGGCAAAGGTGTTCTCCAGTTACAGTTTGGAGGGTTTAGATTTGCTCTAACCACAGATATTTAATTGAAGTCAGAAGAATAACATTTCAATAGAATAAAAGGCACTATCGTGAGTTAACACGGTAAGCTCTGTGACCCCAGTGAACATCACATTTTGTTTTAATAAGAATTTTATCACCCATTGTAACACCCCTGAAAACCTTCCCAGTCATTCAGGTCTTGAATTGGACCATAAATCCTGGTGGTCAAAATAGCCCTGAATAATTTCCTTTCAGTCTGTTTTATGGCGAATTCCCCACTGAGGGGGCTTTGGGGGTGGTGAGGGTCACATCTTAGGTTATGGTTTTAGCTTTCGGCTGAGGGCCCTCAGGGAAGGACACTGGGGCCTCCCTGAGGGTGCTGTTTCCAGAAAGTACCTGCCACATTACAAGGCAGTGTCATTGGCCCCATGTCCCGTCCCAGGGTCCTCACTCTGTCAGTCCACAGAGGACCAGGTCTGTCTTCTGTCGTGTAGCCAGGCTATCTGCTTCCGCTTTGCTGCAGGGGTCGTTTCTTTCCACAGAAGATAGTGCGAGTGTTTTTAGGCAAGTCTAGTTTTCTGGATCTGAGTATATTTTAAGCTGCTGCCTTCATCTTTCCTGATGTTTCTCATCACTTGGCTTGCTAGTAAAGAAATCTGATTTTGAAAGCATGCCTGTGACCTTATAGAATCTCCTTTCCTGGTGCTTTTGAAAACTGGAGCATTGTCTCTCTGGCTGTTAGAGCTGGGCTGTCCCTGTAACAAGGGGTTGGGTGTGTGGGGCCAGGGCCAGGGCACAGCACGTCATTCAGGGTCATGTTTTCACCACCTCCCACTTATGGGGGTGGGGGATATTGGCTTCCCAGGCTTGGTGGTGTCTGATCGCCACTGTCTGCTAAAAGGGTTTTAGAAAATTCTGTCCATTACTCTTCAGAACTAGACAGTTATGTGTAAGAGACTTTCCCAGCTGGCTTGAAAGAGAAGCACTGTGTGAATGCTCTAATTTATCATTATTTCGGAGATGCTATCGGAGATTGACTTTGTTAGCCCAGCACTGATCTGGGTATCCAGATGTAGAGGCTGTGCTGTTTCCAGCTGGGATGTGAGCGTGCCCTCTACTTCTGTGCAGGTGGGGTCTGGAAAGCATCCTCTTGAACTGGTGTGGGGATTTGGGGTTTGTGTGTCCAGGGCTGGGTCCTGAGTCCTTGATGTTCCAGGCGGTGCTCATAGCCCCACATGGGTTACTTATGTAACCCCCACAATCAAACCATGATTAGCTAATGTTTTAATCCCATCTCATAGTGACAAAGTGGAGGCTTAGAAGGGTTCAGTTCTCACAGTGCCTCTTCACCTCCGCACTTCACTGCCTCCTGGGGAACACAACCCCCAACCAGAGATGTGCTTGGCCTCTAACTGCCTTGCCTAGGGCTGTTTCCATGGGGATTGGAACTTCAGGTTGTATTAAGTTGCAGGAGGGTTCCATGTTCTTCAACCCGCATGGGACTGAGCAAGACTTCCTCTAGCCTCATGCCTGCAGGCATCCTCAGAAACACGAGGAGGCTCTCTCTCCCAGAGTTGGCATTCTTGTTTGTCTTGACCCCTCTTTGCTGCCAGGCTCTAGTGAGGAGGGTAGGGGCCCTGCAGGTGTGGAGATGTGGAGGGTGGGAATACAAAGTCTCAGGGTTGAGTGGTGCCCCTGGTATCCCTCCAGGGGAAGTTCTTGACTCCTGGCAACATCAGGGAAGGTCCAAGTATTCTCTTTCCCATCCCTTCCATATCTGACTTTCTTTCCCTTTCCCATTTTTTTTTACCATCTGTGTATTTTCTGTTCTGAGTGAAGAACGTAGCTAATTTGAAACTAAGGGTGTTTCCTGCTATCTATTGCAGATGCAGAGGGCCTCCTTTTAAATGCTCCCCTGTGCCTGGCACATGGTAGAGACTCAAGTACTTTTTGAATTGATTAATGAATGAATATCTGACATCTTTTTAAGCTGTTGGATCAGCAAGGTGAGTCTTACAAGCATAGACGATTGAGATCAATTTCCAAGAGAAATTCTCTCAGCAACCAGTGCAGAGTCAGCTGTGGCTACTAGGCTGATTATTGGCAAGGAAATAGATTGACTGAGCCCAAGGCAGGGGCAGCCAGGGCCCAGTGGAACTGGAGTTTCGAGGGTGTGTAGGGGCTAGGTTAGGCAGGATGCTCTGGTTGCAGGTGAAAGATACACAGACTGGCTAGAGGAAGAGATGCTGTCTGTTGCCAGGTAACTGGGAGACTTTGCTGTTTCAAACCTCATTGGAGCCAGAAGTTTAAATGGTTGTATTAGGACCAGACCAGCTACATAATTTGCAGGACCCAGAGAAAAATGAAAATTTGAGAAAACTTGCTGAAAGCACCCAGCATGAGGTAAGTGTTCCCTATTGTTAATTTTCAAGGGAAAATATTGGTAGCCAAATGTGAGTCCCACATTTGAACATTTGGCAGGTGTCCTACTGATCTGACGCTTACTGCCCACTGATTCTCTGTGCCTGCACAGCCGAGGGAGGTTGTCTGCGGGGCACAGCCGAGGGAGGTCATCTGCGGGGCTTTATCATGATCTCTGGGCATCCACTGGACTGGCATATGTTCAGAGTCCCCATTTAATTTTTAGATTTCAGCCTAGCGATGAGTGATTGTAGGAGGTCATATGAACACAGAGTATGTAAAAAACACTTCAGAATGTGTGATTTTAGTTTTAGTAGCTTTTCTTAAAAACTTTAATGGAGTTCCATTTAAAATTTTCACTTAGATATGGAGTGAGTTTCCCAAAACTTAAGACTATTGAGTTGTATCAAATTGTTCTTTATCTGGGTCATTTGGACACCTTTCATGCAGGTTTCTTCAATATTCTTTGTTTGGCTGTTTTGAAAACAAGTAAATGACTGTGTCGAAGGGAGTGATCTTCACATTACCTTGTCTGATTCATAACTAGCTCAGCATTGCAAAGCAGCTGTGTGGGGAAAACCTATATTTCCTTAGTCATTTGTATGACTCAGTTTGGTGTTATGAGTCTGCCTGTCTGTGCAGCTTTTTTGTCTGGGTAGGAGAAAAAGTAAATTAACTAAGCTTTTGGGTGACACATCAAGGTGAATGTCAGTTATCCATGAAGTTCTCACTCCTTCAACTGTTTAAGGTTGCTTTCCTTTCTCTGGGGGAAGCAGTGGCACTGGTTCCTCCTTCATAGACAAACAGTTTACTTTCAAAGATAGCTGCTACCCCCTGCTCAAAGCAGGATCATGCAGTTAATAGAGATAACTGTAGTAGATTTTTTTGAAAGTGTGATGACAAAATTTTGACTTGAGAAGAAAAGTTTATTTTCTTTTGCTTGAATTGTTCCTGATTTCATTTTTTAAATCTCATACCATAGAACTTGTTGCTGAAAGTTACAAAACAAAATATGATCTCATGTTAGCTTATCTATCTCTCTTACTAGTTGCCTGCATGGATACCTGCCACTGCAGAGGGTTGAAGGCAACCCTTTTTTTACCCTGAGGTGTCCAGAATTGCATTAGCCACATTCTTTGGTTCATTATAAACTTATTACCTGACAACAGACTTGTATGATGCTAATGATTTGAATGTTTTTTTTTTTTTCTTGACTTGGAGTTACAGAATTGAATTTTTAAGTAAAGTATGAGAAATAGTCAACATTGAAACTACCTAAATGTTAAGGTTGGTTTTGGAAAAACTTTTGGCTGGTTTGGAAAATGTGTTAAAACCATATGTAGACTTTCATGATCAAAGCAGGGGTTAGGGGTCAGAGGATAAACTCATGGTGTTTTTTGTCTTCGTTGTACAACTTTAGGTTGTTGAGTTACACATTGATGCTGGACTGGGTGACATTGGGTAAGGTCTTGGGAAGGGTTTTAGCTGTTGTAACATGGCAGAGGTGCAGTTCATCTTACAACAGGAGCAGCTAGAACCCCTTTGGAAATGATTTGGAAAGTCACTCAATTGTGGATTCCCCAAATGCTTCCCTGGGTGCTGGCTACTTAGTCTACTTGAAACCTTCTAGAGCCAAGAAACTCTTTCCTATAAAGTCCTTTTCTTTTAATTCTGAAAAAATTGATTTTGTAATGCTTAAATGCCTGATAAATTTCATTCAGTTGCTAGTGTTGTTAGTCTTTATTTATAGATGACCAAAAGAGTCCCCATGTTTATCAGGTATTCTTTAAAATAGGGGCTGAGGTCAGGTGATACATAGAGTTTCTAATTTATGTTTTCTCAGTGTGCTTCTTTCAATAGTATATTTTAGCCTCCGTTCACCTCAGTACCTACTTGATGGGTATCAGTTCTACGGGAGTCTGTGTCCTCATGCTTGGGTGGAAAACACAAGGACACAAAGACAGGTTGTCACCTGTCACTCAACAACATGTTGCAGTAGCAACTGGCTTGGAAAGGGGGAACCAAGTGTCACTGAGGCTCAAAGGAGAAAGATCCATATCAAACTTGGCTGCATTTAGAGCAGGGTCTAGCTGGGATTGAGGTGTTTTCATAGGGTGAGATTGGGAAGAAGGTCATTCAGGGCAGAGAAACTAGTGTGAACAAAGTGCAGGGGTGAGAAACATGATTTACATCCTAAAGAGGAGGTGAGTCCAATTTGTTCAGTTTATGGGGTGCTTGTAGGGGAAAAACAGGTTACAGATCTGAGTCTAGATCTCAGAGGTCTGATTTCCCTCCTCAACACATGGTTCCATTGCAAGAGCACAGACCAGGTTTTTAAAATGGAGACTCATGTCTGTTATAGGCACTGCAGGGTTTACAAGTGAAGAACCCAGTAGCTGGCTGGCATGTAGCAGGGGTTTGGGAAATGATTTCTGAGTTGGGTAGTCTTAGCGAATCTGGGCAGTTACTTGAGAAGATCTTGCTGGAGGGTGCAGGGCACTTTCTAGAGGAAAACCACTCCATGTCAGAGAGGCGTAAATAAAAGGCATGGCAGGGAGCAGGGAGCAGGGAGTGGAAAAGATGGGCAGATACAGCCATCTAGGGGATAGGAGCAGATTTCATATTTTGGGGAGGAAGAAGAGGAGCTCAAGGTCATCAGATTTTTGTGGGGGAAAGAGAGAAGGTAAGAATGGTGAGCTTGATGCTGGCAGGGACAGATGGACCCTGCAATTGAAGAGGGATATTGGGCCTGAAGGGTGAGCTTGCAGCTCAGAAACTCAGAGAGGGCTATGTCACCACTTCTAGGAAGTATGTCAGGCATGCAGGCAGAAACCAATGCCCTGAAAGGCCCCGGCTGCAAGGAGCATACAGTTCAGCCTGGATGTACAAGAAGAGCAAGAACCAAAGAGGGCCTCATTCAAAAGCAAAGAAAGGAATGAACTCAAGAGAATAGTGAAAGGACAAATGCTGGAGACAGTATGACAGATGATTCCTGGCATCTCAGAGTTAACAGAGAGAAACCCCAACACAATTGTGACATTGTACACATACACACATACAGACACACATACAGACACATTCATATATACAAATTCAATCCAAACACCATCTATTATTGAGGCCTGTTAGTTTCCTCAGAAAAACCCTTCAGGAAATCCTCTGCTCTCCCAGAGAATGTGTCTATATTTAGCAGATTTTTGGAGAAAGCCTATTGTTAAATTTTTAGTTTATTGGCTAATCACTAAGAGACTGAGAAATGCAAATCACATAGTGGACTGCACTGGGCAGTGGGAAGGACGCTGCCTTTTCTGTTCTGTTGAAGACCTTGAGGTGAAAACATGACTCAGTTCTTTGTGTGTCCTTCTTCCTGGCACTGTGACCCCAGAGAACCCAGATGGGTGGCTCTGGAAGGGATGACCTGACCTGGCCTGACCTCCTCATGTAATGGATGAGGAAACTGAGGCCTGGGCTCTGGCTGGCTCAGCGCCAATCAGCTCACTAGTGGCAGAGCCTGTGACTAGATGCTGGGCGTCTGTAATGCTGCTGGAAGTGGCCCGTTCATCCCAGGCTGGTGCAGGGCCACATTCCCAGGGGTCTCCAGCTTGGATCCAGGTTGGAAATGCTGTGGGGATGTGTGTGGGGGTGTTCAGGGACCATCCAATTACAGTTTGAATGCTTAACTGTGGAGAAGAGCAGTGGACTTGACCTGAGGGATGATTGTGATGCCTTTATAATTGTCAAAATAACTTTCTAACAAAAAGTGACCCTGGGGCAAGTGCTGAACCAGGAAGTGTGAACTTTTCTTGCTCTTAACATGGAAGTGACAAATCCACCTGCTCAAGTTAACCATAGGTAACAGACCCCAAGGGCGAGGGCACAGTACTGTTTTCCAGGGATAATGTCTCCATCTATCCTTGTAGCTGGTGTCTTTCGGAATTGTCATTCTGAATCTAATCAGTTAGACTCCCAGGTACAATAAGGAGACTGAGGTATCAGAGTTTCAGCAGCTTGCCCCAGGCACTGCAGCCAGGGAGTGGTGAGGCCCCATCACGCCTGCTGCTCTGAGCCCAGGATCTGCATGCTTTGCTTTTTCTCTGCAGTGTTTCTCAGCCTTGGCTGAATGTTAGCATCCCTGCTGAAGACTTTAAAATCCCAGTTTTCAAGCTTCACCTCAAATAGTTAAATGGGTGTCTTTGAGGATAGGACCTTACATGCATGTTTTTTAAGTATTCAGAGGATTCCAGTTTGGCAAGGCTGAGAACCAGCTGACTTGTGCCCCTACTGGTGGAGTTAGCACAGGACAGCACTTCTTAAAGGGATGTGCCCCAGGGGTCTCCCGAGGGCACATTGAGTGCAGTGTCTCTCCCAGAAGGTATGCAGTGGGTCAGTGGTGCTGTGTGACTTACAAGTCACTGATGCTTCTTGAGTTTCCTTTGTTGGCCAGTTTTATAACTCTGTGGATACTGGCAGGAACTGTCATTATTTGTGATTTTACTGAGTGTCAGCCCTCTGCTGAGTGGACTGCATGCTTTATCTCCTGTCTTCTCAACAGCTTCCTCCAATTTTAGAGATGAAGGTTGAGATCCTGAGTCTTCCTATCCTGTGTGATGAAGGGCCCTGGTATGTTGCTTTCCTACCGCCTGTAGCTGTTGTTCCCAGAAAAGTGCAGATGGTGGTGTTTCTATTCTAATCCTGTGAGCTAGGCTCTGAAGGCCAGAGGAAATTTTTTAAGGTCCCTGTGGTCTTCTCCCATCATGAGAGGGTGTCTTAGGTTCTTGGTAGTAGCTCTTGATGAAGCATACTGATGATACTCCGCTTCTGTTGGGAAGAAAAATGGCTCTTCATGCCAGAAATCTGTATCTGCTGGATGCAAATTTCAGCTGACATTAATCTCTTGAGAGGCTTGCTGTGCTATAATTCTTGGGCTCACCCCCAGGCCAGGGATCATATGGATTAGACCCAACGACTTCTCTACTGGAAAGCTCCATTAACTGTTTTAATACTTAGTTATTTTACATGTTATTAATGTAACACTAATATTTTACAAAGCTGTGATCTTCTTGGGGCCTGAACTGTGCCCCTGGCTGTCAGCATGAACCCCTCCTGAGAATGATTAGAAAAACCAGTTTGGGGGCCCTGCACACTGAATTAGAAATGGTTGGGCCCAGTAATCTGTGATTTCACAAGCCCTCTGGGTGATGACAAGAGTTGTCATAGTGAGGTCCTGTGGTCCATGACCCAGCATTTCAGGAGTACCTGAGAGCTTGTGAGAAATGAATGTCAGTCTCTACCACATCTGTCTGAATTGGAATGTTCACTGTGACAAGATCCATCCATATTGATGTTTGAGAAGCCCTCCTGTGAAGGTGGTTTCCTCCCTCCTTGTGCATGTTAACCCAAGAGACTTGAAAAAATGCCAAGATCCTTACTGGCAGAATCTCTGGGGTTAGGCAGACCCTAGACATCGGCTTAGTCTTTAAAGTTCCTTGGGTGATTCTAATAGAACACACCATATAGAGATGTCCTCGAGCTTTGATGCCTGAGAGTTACACCCCATTTTTTTCAAATTTATTTTTTCAATTGATTGCACATATTTCTATTTTACATTGTTGTCTACCCTAAGGTTCTCTCACCACCTTGTCACCTGTGAACCATCATCTTAATCTCTTTTGCCAATTCCTCCTCCTATTTTGCCCCCCTCTCCTTCCCTTGCTCTATGCTTTCATTCTTTTGACAGTTTTAAATTTTCCTTGTCCTTTTGTTTGTTTTTTTCCTACATCCCACATATAGGTGAGATCAGCCAGTATTTCTATTTTTTTCTGACTTATTTCCACTAACATGATTCCTTCTCGGTCCATCCATGTCATCACAAATGCATCAAACTTGTTTTATTATTATTTTTTGATTGCAGAATAGTATTCCATTGTGTACATATACCACAACTTTCTGATCCATCTATCTATTTTGGCGCATTTGGGTTGTTTCCATATACTGGCTATTGTAAATAATGCTAGAATAAACATCCAAATACAGGTGTCCTTTTGAATTACTGTTTTTGTATCCTTTATACACCCTGTTCTTTTGTATCCTTTATATACCCTGTTCTTAACTCTAAGGGGCAAGACTGTAGAAAGGAGTCAGGATTCTAAAATAGGCCTCCTTCCTGCTCATTTACTTCCCAGAATGTGACTGGACACCTAGTGAGAACTGACTGAGCGGACTCCCTGCCTCTGGAAGATGAGGAGGCAGAGCCATGGTCACGTTTTCAGATGAGAACACGAGAGAGCAGGAGAGAGAAGGAGGTAGACACACAGCATTGTGTGTGGAGTGTGGGGGTCAGAGGGTGAAGTCAGTTGTCTGTCCTCAGGATCTGGTGCTTTCTCACTGTGATGGAAGGATCCTGTCAGGGTTGTCCTGTGCACTGCTGGGGTGGGCTCTGGCTATGTGTGACCCTGGACTAAACCAAGTGGGTTGGAAAATGAATGAATGAATGAATACAAATGATTGCTTTGGGTTAGAAGTGTTTGGATCTTTGTTTGGAATTTTGGTATCATTTTTGAGACCACAATATAAAGCTAACCGGTGGTAGAGTTACTTTCTTTGCACATCATTTTGCTTCAAGTTGGTTTCTAAGGGTCTGTGGACAGTGTTAAGTCCTTCCAGGTGAGTATGAACACAGTGGCTGATAGCACTGTTTGGGGGTACCCTGGAAGGGTAGGACCAGGGTTTCTTTTCCACAGCACTATTGGCTTGGATTTTCTAGCCTTCTTCATCCTGCCCACTGAAGCAGAAGATAATTGAAAAATGCCATTTTCAGAACGTCAGTGGTAGAACTCAGATTCTGAGACTTGAAAAATGCCGTTTTCAGAACGTCAGTGGTAGAACTCAGATTCTGAGACTTCTGACACCAAAGCTCATGCTCTTTGCCAGCACCAAGATGAACTGTAATGAACTCAGAGTTGTGAATCAGGTGATGGAGGAGGACCGGCTGGATGGAGATACCTAGACTGGAGGAAAAAAGTCACAGGCAGGATGGTAGAGCTCTGTTCTGAAACTGGAAGTAGGAATCAGTAAATGGAAGCTCTGGGCACAGTGAGTGGACAGATTCTAAGTCAATACAAGGAAAAATCTTTATAAGATATAGCTCATTAATGATCGCCTGGACTGTTTGCAGGTAGACATCCTTATCGGAGGTGCTTATGTAAGGCAGAGACATTTAGAGGAATTTTAGTCTTTGGGTGAGAGTCTGTTAGTTCTCTGAGGCTGTGATTTAAACTTTGGCCATGACTGACTCCATTTATTTGTATCTGTTCTCATAGATTTCCTTGTGTTTTAAAATTTCCTGTTGGATGGATTTGCCTTACAGAGTGTGGGGTGATTTTGTTTGAAACAGCTTTATTGAGGTATAAACCAGACACCATATAACTCACATATTTGAAGTGTACAATTCAAGGTATTTTTAAGATTTGGTCACACAGCCATGGTCTGCAGTATTAATAAAGGGTAGTTGAGCATTGTAGAATGAGCAGAATAAGATACGGTGACTCTTCTTTAGAAACTCTTTTTTACCTCTCTATTCTTCCGAGAAAAATTACTCTAACATTTAGTAACCTAAACAAACACCATCATTTATTGTCATTGTCTCATAGTTTTGCAATCGGCAGGGTTTGTTAGGGATGACTTGTCTTTGCATCATGTGGCATCAACTTGGGTATCTTGTTAGTGGATTTATTTCTAAGCTAGAAAACTCACACAATGGTGAGGATGATACTGATTATTGTTGATTCGGAGCTTGATGGGGGCTGCTGATTGAGAACCTAACTTCTATACTCCATGTGATTGTTTGGGCTTCTCCATGTGATTGTTTGGCTTCCCCATAACATGGCAGCTATTTTCCAAAAGGAGAGAAGTGTTGCTTTCTGACCTTTTTAATGTCTGAGCTAGGAGGTCTCAGAATGTTACTTCTGCGTTTCCATGGAACAGTAGTTAGACACCTAACTCACCTTTTAATGGGATATTAGCTCACCTTTTAATGGAAAGAAAAATGTGTATTTATAGGGAGAGGTGAATTTGGTACCATTTTAAGACTAGCTACTACTAAGAACCATAGTAGTATTTTTTCTCTCTCTCTCTTTTTTTTTTAATCATTCACAGTCCACTGAAAGTTGCTCCTAATTACGGTCCGAGTTGCTGATGATAGGTGATGAAAAGAACACTAAGGAAAATACAAAAACAGGTTCCAGGAGCACATGATATTTAGGAGATTGTGGCTTAGGAGCAAATGACTTTGGAGGCAATCTGCTAAAACAGGCAATTGTGAGATGTTTGTGATTATTGCATTAAAAAAAAAAAACCTTTATATAATCTCCACTTGCAGAACTGTTGGGTGAAGTTTCCTTATTTTCTTTCTCTTGGTTGTATATAGAATTTACTAACAGAAAATTTAGCAGTTCTATTCTAAGAAAATTGAGACAAGATTGTTGTTAATAAGTTCGCTATTAACATTATATTTTGAACAATAAAAAGAATTACCAGGATCAGATCTTTGAAGACTTCCTTAATATTAATTTTGTTGGAAAACAAAGATATTAAGAGTTGGGAGTAGTAATCTGATTATCATCATTATTTAATAACAAATGTGGCATAGTGTGTTAGGACATAATTTATTTTAAAGATGACAGCTTCTAATAGAAACATGATCCTTATTAATGTCTCTATCTCATGATTTCAGTATTTCTTTGTTCACTTATGGGAGCCCATCTCAGAGAAATAAAGTAGCAGATTCTACTGCTCACTGAGTTCGTGTCTGTGTTCATCATTCGCCGGGGCCGGCCTGTGTTTTTCCTGTCCATCTGAAGCCTGGTACCTCGCGGCCTCTTCCTTGCACGGCTGGTCCGCGGCATTTACTGATTACACATTTTTTACTTTGAAATTAATCAGAGATTATAGAAAGGCTCTTTGAGATTAATTAAAAAATAGCGTAAGTGCATATGTAAAGCTGGCTCCAGTCTATAGATAAGAGGATCATTTTAACTTCATTAGAATAATTTCTCCAATCAGAAAAATGTTGAAACTGAGAAAAATTTTTCAAAAAGTTTCAATTTTAAGCGGTAATATTATGAACCTAGAACTTTGTTTCCCCGTTCAGCTGCTTGCTGATGGGCTTTGACATCCATGGTTTTGTTTCAGCTTTAGTTCTGAAAATGATTTATCACGATTCACGGTGAGAGCTGATAGCTAGAATACTGTGGGTTTGCAAGTAGCATCACCCATCTGGGCCTTCCTTCCTCCTAGAGGATTGCCTGGTATTTCACAGTGAGACCCTGACTGTTACTCCCTCTTCAGGCTGGTGGCTGTGGTCTCTGTAGCTGTGTCCACAGCCCCTGCTCCAGTGATGCTCGGGCACTAGTGAGGTTGGCAGGCATTTTTCTCTAGCAGGGAAGGTTTGGGCACTAGGAGTGCATGTCTTTAAGGTAGCCGCTGTGCTGTGTGGTCCTTGGTCACACAGTACTCTTAATCTACCTACAGAAGGCTCGCAAAATAAACCAGCAGTGGTCCTGGGGCCTCTGTGTGTCTCTCATGTGATTATGGCTCTTTATTCAGTTAAGAAAACTAGTTTGGAAAGAGCAGTTTTGAGCACAAGAACAATCATATAATATTTTAGCTGAATGATACCGTTATTTTGTTACCACCCCAGTTTTGCTCTGGATATTTAAGTCTGGGAAAGAAGGGGGAGGAGGGAAGGCAGCTTACATTTGATTCAGTGCAAAAGGTGGTTTTTGGCAAATGTAAAATGCAAATTTCACTGGTTGTAGTAATATTCTATCCCAGATATAGATGGAACTTGCTTTTCCAAATCTACCTCTTCATTAAAGGCTATTTGGGGGCATGTGTGGGATGAATTTGATACCTCAGATAATAATAATAGCCAGCATCTGTCTAGTGTTGCTCTGAACCAGGCACTGTCCTAAGTGCTTTGCATATATTCACTTGATCCGCACAGAAAACATTTGAATCGTTCCCATTTTACAGGTGGGACAACTGAGATTCAATAAAGGCGATAGGATACCCAAGGGCCCATAGCCAGGCTGGGTTTGACCACCAGCTCCAGTGGTGACACACTCTAATCGAAGTGATATTTGATCTCAGTCTTTTTTTTTAATTCACGTTTTTGCTATTTGAGTTTCAAGTTGTCAGTCACTTTGGCCTTACAAAACTTATGTTTCCTTGCTCTGATTTTAAAAAGAGTTTGTCTTGTCTAATATTTTTGGTTGATCAGTTGATCAGTTTTTCAAATAGATTAAATGTGTTAATAATAATACTGGACATATTAATCAGAGTATGTTAAGAATATGTTTTAGAGTAATGTAAGTTCTAACACCATAAAATTACCATAGTGGAGTGTGTATACTCTATCTCCTATATTGTTTACATTATAGAAATTATAGCTCTTAAAACATTTTTAATTATGTTTAAATTACCCTCATCTTTTCAGTATGGTATTGGTTTCTGCTATACTATGAAAGTAATAGCTATTTAAGAAAATCTGGGTCATATGATATGATAAAAACAAAAAAAAATATTCTTGGAGTTGGAGTATATAATAGTATAAATGTATATATATGTGTAATCAACAACAAAACAAAACAAAAAAGGCAATATTAAAGTGTCTCAGCTACATACTCACCTCAAAGTTACTCCTGGAGAAAACAAACAAAAACTAAAAAATTAATAACTGGTATAATTTCACCTCTCATTGGTAAATAATTCATGTTAGCACTTAACTATATTTTTCTCTCAGCCTTTATTCATATGCTCATTCCTTCGTAGTTAATTTACTGACTGTCTTCAATGCACCAGACATCATTCTGGGCTCAAGGGAAAAAGCAGCAACCCAAATGGTCTTTCCCATTGTGATTCTAATATTTCAGTGGGAGAACCAGACAATGAATAGTACCTGATGTTGGAAAAATAATAATCAGTACACTGGATTTGATGTTTGCCATTCCAGTGGTATTTGAAACTCTTAATTCACACATCAGTAAATAATATATTATTTTGCATGGTTATAATTTCCTAATTATGGTATTGTAATATGTATACCTATCTATGTAACTTGCTTTCTTCCCACAAAAAATTTTTATTTTATTTTATTTATTTATTTTCTTTGAGACTAGGTCTCGCTATTTGTCCATGGAACCGCAGGCTCACGTTGCCTGGGGTACCATGGACTCAAGCAATCCCCAGCCTCAGCTTCCCAGGTAGTTGGGATGAGAGGTGCACGCCACCACACCCAACTATTTTTTGGGACTAGGTCTCGCTGTGTTGCCCCGAGCAGGACTTGAACTGCGATCCCTAGCCCTGGCCGATTCATAGGCTGAAGCTTACAGGCATGAGCCACCGTGCCCGTCTCCACAAGAAAATTTTAAAAATTATAAAAAAAAAAAACAAACTCCTAAGATATTGGAGAACATCCCCATTTGTTACTTCTATAATTGTATCCAAATTTCATGTTGTCTTAATGTTTTAGAACTTGTAATATTTGTCATATTGATATCTTGTTGTATACTAATTTGCATACTGATATCTTGTATCCTAATTTTCATTTATTTATGCTTCTAAGCCTGAAATAAACTGTGTAGTTTAAAATTAAAAAAAAAAAAAAGTACCTGATGTCGGATAGGGCGCGTCCTCTGAAGAGAACAAGGCAGAGGGAAGTGGCAGTTGGGAAGCTGAGAAAGAGGAGGGCAGTCTGTGACTGTCTGGGGAAGAATGTTGCAGGTGGAGAATAGCTGGCAGGACCCCCCCTCAGTTCCCGAAGATACAGACCTGGTGATCCCAGGACTAGAAGGGCAGCCAGTGTGACCAGGAATGGCACTGGAGGAGGGCAAGGAGAGGCCTGGATGAGTGGCCGAGGCTTGGAGGCTGCAGGAGCAGCACTCTGTGTCCCACTGAGTGAGACGGAGGCTGTGGAGCCGAGAAATGGTGCCATCTGGCCTTGGCATTGGCAGGATCCCTCTGGTGAGACAGGGTGACTGGAGAGGATTTGAGGCAGGTGGTGAGAAGTGGTTAGATTCAGGATGAGCTGAGGGTGGAGCCAACAGGACTGGGGCTTAGACTGAAGGCATGGCAGTGACCTGGTGGCGCGGGTGGAAGTGCTGCCCCGCCCCCACGCAGGTGCTGCGGTCCGGAGCCCAGTGCCTTAGAACATTACCTGCTTTGGGGGATGGGTCTTTGCAGATGTGATTACTTCCTAAGAGGTCATACTGCAGTGGCCGGAGGTGCTAATCCGGTGTGAGTGGGGTCTTTATAAGA
>PVHY01009044.1:0-58338 GCA_004024945.1 Uropsilus gracilis
CGGTACTTTGCTGAGGACTGTTTTAATGATCTACAACAATCCTGTGTGTGAAGAGAATACAAATAACTGGCATATATAAATATACAAATCCTGAGCAGTCCAAAGTTATACTTTGGTACAGCAGGAGATAAGATGATATTTTTCTTAAAATTCGATACTTAAGGTTTTTGACAGAATTGTTCAGTGCTGTATGTTTTCATTCTCTTTCTGTCAATATATACATATATATGAACACAAATATATAATGTAAGTCGGATTTTTTTGAGGGCATGCTTTAAAAAGTAAAAATAGACTATTGAAAAAAAGAAATAAAAAATGAAACGAATTTTGTTAATATCTTATTTAATCCAATGTCAAAAATATTCAACATATAATTACATTTTCAAAATACTAATGAGTTTCACATTCTAGTGTTTGTACTGTCTTCAAAATCTGGCGTGTGTTTTATAGTTCTGTTTCTAGCACACTTCAAACAGGTACCAGATTTTGATTAAAATATTTGACCTATATTGGGATTTTCATAAAAGGTACAACAAATAGAGTCAGATTCATATATCCAAATTTTTCCAAGCAAGCATACTTTATAAAGTTTTTCAGAATCAAAGTATCATTAAAAAAAATTATTATAATCAAAATTAAAATTTGGTCTCCATGACAGTATCTACATATCAAATGCTCAAATATGGCTGATAACTACCACAATAGATAACATAGCCTTACAGAATTAACATTTCTTTGTTGCATTGATGTAACTAAATATCTTTTCGATACTGATTACTATCTCCATTGTATCAGAGACATAGTTTGTAGTTTTCAATTTTTCTATTTTAATCCCGTTATTGTTGTTGTTTTCAGTTTGTTCCAGTTGCGCTAGATAGTTTTTCCTGTTTAGTTATCTGTATACTGTGTTTGTTATTGTCTTAGTCCTATAATATTGTTCATGCTGCTCTGCTCAGGACAATGGAGTTCTATGTGTTCTATGTGTTGGTCTGCTGACTAAGAAAGTATTCAGGTAGTCTAACTCAAATAGATCATTTACTTTTGCTGACTTGCTCTGTATTTTATAATTTCTAAAGTGTTATTCACTTAATATATTAGGTTTTTAATGATATTTTGACCAAAAAATCTCCAAAATTCCTAATTGTAATTTAAACTTTGGAAAATTGCATATAGTGGTTAGACTATGAAAAAATAATTTATCTTTCATAATTTATATTTTCAGAATTAAAATTATTTTAATTATGAAATGTTATGTAAATGTTATTTTAATCTGTAGGTGTAGTTTTAATTTTCAGGCTTAGCTTACCTGGAAGTTTCTCTCTCCTTTATTCACCCTGCCCTAGGGGCTTGATAGTTGTTTTTCTTCCTTTTCCTGAGATAACAGACAAGCACTAGGTCTTATATTGACAGCTTAGGGCTCCCTCCTGAGGTTATATAGGAGCTATTGCATATCCAGATACCAATTCTACACATCTTTGGACTTATTGGTCTCAGCTGTGGGACTGAGACCAAGACCTCTTAACATTTCAGGTACATAGTATCTTATCATTTTAGCTTATAGCAGTGATTTTCTCATTTGTTGCATTTTTCCCCCCCACCCATGGCAGATTCCCACTACAACCATTCTTTCAAGCATTGAGCCTGCCTCTGATCTCAGGCTTTTTGTGAAACACATTTACCCTCATTTCTCCTCTGTAGGAGTTAAACTTCTCATTTGTTCTGCCTACTTGTGCGTGAGAAACCCAGTAGAGTTGTAGCTTAATCTCTGTTTGTGGTTACAAGTTTCTGTTTTGTATACTGAAATACTTCACTAGTTTTTAAGTATGATTAATGTTTATAATTTTATGTTTTTAAATTTTATCATTGGACATAGTTGGAGTGGGATTTTGAGCAAGTTCAAGTACTTACCCTGCTGTTTTGACCCTGGGAACACTTTTTAAAGCTACATTTCTTTTATAATAATTAATACTCATTTTCTTATCAAAAAACTTTTCACTTAGTGATAAGTTCTGTTATTCACAGTAATATATATTTAAGCATTAAAAGGAAAAGTATGCCATTTTTCCCTTCCTGGTCACTATTCCTTGTCTTTATCCACATTTGGGCAAGTAACATTTCTAAAATACTTGGGACCCACAAACTTCAGAATATAATAACAAGTAGATTTATTACCTCAGAATTGCATGCCCAGAGGAGAGCCCTGAACTCTGTCTTGCAGAACCTAGCTAAGAAAATATGCTAGGTGGGGAGATAGATACTGAAATTTACATGCTTGTCAGAAAAACCATTTCTGGCTGGGCATGGTGGCGCATGCCTGTAAGCGGCAGCTTAAGAAACCGCATAGCAAGGGCCTGGGATCTCAGTTAGAGTCCCACCGGGGGCACGTAGTGAGACCTAGTTCCAAAAAAATATAGCTGGGCATGATGGTGCACACCTGTAATCCCAGCTACCTGGGAAGCTGAGGCTGGGGGTTGCTTGAATCTGTGGTACCCCAGGCAACGTGAGCCTACAGTTCCACAGGCAAAAATAGCAGGACCTAATCTCAAAAAAAAGAAAACCATTTCTGAAGCTGATAAATGACCCTTAAGTTAAATTATTTACAGGTATTTCATGTTGGCTCTTTGTAAATACACACCCCTTACAAACCTTTTTATAAATTAGACTTTATCTGCGCCTAAACATTATACTCATATTTAGTTTTCAAATATTTATGTATGAAAAATAGGACAGTGGGGGTTAGCCTCACTGAAAATGGTTTTAATAACCAACTTAATGAATAATACTAAAAGTGATAGAATTTATGTAGATACTGACTTCATGGAATTGTGTAAAACTTAAAGTTTCGGTTTATAGAGTGCATATTTGGAAGGTACTTTAAATGCTTTATTATAAGAGGAAAAGTACACAATTCAGTTTTTCAAAAAAAGGTGAAGGAGCCTTTCATTTTGAATTCACAGTATTTAAATCTATTCATATACAATCTGAGGGAGATGTTTTATAATTATTATATATCTTTAATTTTAAGTTGCTAATCTCAGAATCTTTAAGATACTAATATGAAAGAGAACACTGGAGCAATAATATTTTAAAAAGACGTTTCATTTACAATCATTGTTGCCTTGGTAATGTGGACAATAATACTCTCAATTCTGTGTAGCAGTTCTCTACAGCGATGTTTCTAACGTTTGTCTTTTTTAACAGACTAGAATATACTTGGTTATCTAGATTATGTTATGAAGTTCTGTTAACAAAGCCTGTTTCTCATATTTGTTCATTTGTTAGCTCTTTTTTATAATGTTAATAATGATAGAAATTAGAAACAAGCATCTTCTAATAGTAGAAGACTATTATCTTCTAATAGTAGAAGACTAACTCTAAATTATGACATTCTTATGTGAGATATAATCACTGATAACAGTATATGTGAAAAGTACATGGCAACATAAATACACAAGTGAAAAAAGCAAATATTCATTTGTATTAACATTTGACTATAATTCTGTGGGAATTATATAGCTGCACATGGACAACAGTAACATGGGCTAATGAAAAGTGTTTGAATTCTGTGATTTGTGAAATCACTTAGTGATCAATATTTTATTTAGAATTCTGTTAATATTGTTAGTATCTCACATGTAAATTCTATTTGGCAAGGAAACATGTTATTTAATTAAATCATAATTGCATCAACTAAATAACATGTCTTTGTATTTATGATATAGACTTTATGGATATTTTAAAGTTAATGCTGAACAACACACTCAGAAAATATGGTGGTAAGATGTGTCAGGAAAATGCCTAAGACATTCAGAAAACAGCATATTATTTCATCTCAGATCAGCTTATCAACAGAGGGTGTTTGATTAACCATGCACCTGCATTATTGGAGGTGGATGGCCAGAAAACCCATGGTGTTGGCAGTGGTGGAATATACAGCCACTTCCACTGGTGGTGCCAGAGTAAGAAACAGTGGAGAGTTCAAATTTGGAGGACACATCTCTACAACTACTGTCCTGGGGAGTAGGGAAGATTCATACCCTCCTTTCCAAAACTGGAGACAGGTGCCCAAAGACAGATGCATGGAGAAAGAAGAGTGTGCAATCAATTTGAAAATAAAACAAAATTAATAAAAAATTAAAAAAATATATCCCATATCAAAGATTGAAAAAAAACAGATGGAACAAAATAAAAGCAAATTCTTAGATATTAAAAACAATATGGTGATTACCAAATTGGATAAAGATCAATTGTGTGTACATGTGTAGAAACTAGACATTTGGAGATGATCTTAATGTAACATATATATATGTTACATATATATATATACACACACACGATGTCAGTTTATCATGCTGTACACCTGAAATATACAATCTCTTAAACCGATATTGCTTCAATAAGACAAATTTTAATACAAAAGATGATGTAGTATATAAACATGAACAACAGGCTATGTATAAGCTGTTATAATTCTCTAAGTCCTCACAGTGCTTATCGTGTAGAAGTATATTGCCCAATATGGTAGTCTCTATCCACACATGACTTGTAGAGCACATGAAATGAGACTGGTTAGACTAAGAACATGGACTTTTCATTTTATTTAATTTTAATCAACTTACTATTTAGATTTAATACTGGAGTATGTTTTCCCATCAAATACAGCTATTGTTAATATAGAACTATATTTCATTAACAATAAAAAATTTATGATTGAGATGTGCTTTACGTATGAAATATACACTGGAGCTTGAAGATTCAGTTTGAAAAAATAATATATCAGTTTATCATAGTGGTTATATATGAAAGGATAATCTTTTGACATTTAAATAATTTTATTAATTTACACTTCTTCCTTTTTCAAATGTCCCTACTAGAGACTAAAATTGTATCTGGCTTACATTATGATTTTATTAGGGAGCACTAATTTACTACAAGTCTTAGAATATGATGGCCTGCTTTATTTAAGACTACTGGTTTAGAGCATTGGACAACTGGGAGCACAAGTGCTCATTTTGACTGCTCAGGAATACAAACTATGACTGTTAGATTCAGGAAGAAATACAAAAGCATCTATTCACTTAATTCATTTTACCCCTAAAATTTTTAGTATACCATGCCATATACTGTTATAGCAACTAACTACATGTATGTTAATGAATAAATAGATATGTCTAATTAAAATTTTCCTGATAGATCATCTTATCAAAAATTCTTGATTTGGAGCTGTCATTGCTTCTGTCTTCTTTTGCTAACTATTAGCTCCATTTCTGCAGTTTCCTATTTTTTTTAATTGGTTACTTTTGAAATGGTTGTGTGTGCCTAGTATTATGAAAGAAAAAAGAATCAAGAGGACCTGGAAGATGGCCTTGCATTCAAGAAAAGACTTAGAGAAAGACAGACTGCTATATTCTTCCTTTACTAATTTTAACATAGGCTTAGAATTTAATAAACAGCTGTATACCAAGATAGAAGACATGGTGCTCCAGGATTTTTTTTGTCTTTTGTTACTCATTGGGAAGACCCATAAAAATCTCAAACTGGGAATTGTTCCTTGCACCTAAAAGGCAGTGACCTTTTCAGACTTGTACTGACCTTTGTTGACTTAGGAAACACAGATTGCATTCCTTTAAACCAGCCTCAAAAATTTTTTTACATTTTCCCAGTATTTGACTAGCATATATACAATTATTGCTAGTAAGATCCAGTAATGAATAATATGGCAAGGAAAAGATTTGACAAGGAATCTTAACTGATGGGGGATAATATTGGTACTTTCAGGAACTTTGGGTAGTAGGGGATTAGGATATAGGATATTAAGATTAATGAGTAAATGTTTATGTGAATTGCCTTAACTTAGTACTGTGAGCAAGTACATACTTTCATTGGCTTACCTACCTCATAGAAGCAAGGTCTTCCATGCATGTTAACATTTCACAGCATTGGTCATTCCCAAATATTTGCATTCCTACTTAATGTATGATAATATTTTAGGTTTTATAGAAGGTGTAGAAGATATGGTTTTAGCTGTCAAATATAGATTATTTTTTAAAAACATGCAACTATTTGGGGGATTAGAATGATGAATACAATTTCCAGCAGTAAATCCATCTTTTTTCAAGACTTATATAACCCTTCAAGATACAGTTTCTTTTTTGAAGCAGTAAGTTATAGTTATGGATATAACTACTTACACAATATCTAGTTGATTTACGGATCTCTTCAGGCCATATTACGATTTTCCTATTACATTTTTGCTCATTTATTACTCTTCCCCTAATTTTCCCCTAATCTATCTAGAAAAAAAACTATATTTAAAAAAATATGTATCGAAACATCTTGAGTAGTAATCAGTTTATAGTCCTTTGTAAAGGACATGTGTAGTTTGAGTTTCTGGATAACCTTTCTTCCTTTGAAAGTATTCCTTATTAAAACCAGATGGAAGCTAGCAAAGATGGTATTCACAACCTTAAATAAAATGGACGTACTTCATGGAATTTGCAGAATTCATCAATACATGGTACAATGATTTATAATTGCATTTGGTCCTAACACATATCAGTGTAGATCTAACAGAGGAACAGTAAGATAGCTAGTATAAAACACTAAGGTGAAAGGGTTAATTGGCCTTGCACAGTTCAATTTGCCACTCTAGTGGCACTTTCTGTTGTCTGTGTAAACAGAGTTGCTAAGTACTTTCCCACTAAGCTGCCACCCTTTTATTTATACGGTTGAACCATCAATGAGGAATGAATCAGTTTACCAGTTGTTAGAACTTTTCTTCCTGCCTTTCAGCCCACTTAATGCTTCCTCCCTAGCTGTTGCTATATATGCCTCTGAATCTTTTCTTTAGTTTTCATCATTTTGGTCTTTTTTTTTTTTTAACTTTTTTCTCTTATTGGTTCAAGTGTATGGTGAGGTATACCTGGTCATACTCATTGGTACCTCATTTTTTTTTTTTTTACCTCTACTCCCAATTGTTCATTCTACTCGTTTCTCCATCAAAGCTTGCTGCAGCTCTTCCAAAAATCTTTTTCAAGAACAATTATTCTTTAAGAATCTTTAAGACATATTTTCTAGATTAAGGGTGAAAAGTTCCATCTTAGTTTTCATTTTAACTAGTGAGTTTGAGTCTAATTTCCTTATTATTAAAAAGACAACTGCTAAGACCTACCTGGTTGGTAACTGTTATTCTTGCAAGTCATATTTTAAACAGAAACCTTCATCTCCAAAATATCTATGCTAACACTTTTTTTTCTTTGAACTAACCATGGCTATATAGCCAAGAACTTTATTTTTTATGTGTACTATTTTATTTATAATTTGTTCACAGGGTTTTGATTCATTTAAAAATACATATATATATTTTATAAAATAACCATCATTTTACTTTACATCTTTGTCATTTTTTTTTTTCATCGTAAAGAATTTTCACTGCTCAGGTGTGTGCTTTTTAAATTGTAGATTTTAAAATGATGCATATTATAACAATTATGAAAATTAAAGGTTAAATCATTTGGGATATTTTATAGCCTTTGTTTTGGTTTTTGATCTGTGATCATTCAGTGAATTATTGCAACGGCACAGTTTAAAAGAGTAGTCAGTGTGTGTAGTTTGTAATGTGCTAGAATGTTTCTGAATGAGCCTCTCCCTTGAAACAATTAAAACGGCACAGTTTAAAAGAGTAGTCAGTGTGTATAGTTTGTAATGTGCTAGAATGTTTCTGAATGAGCCTCTCCCTTGAAACAATTAAAATGCTGAATCAAAGACGATGGAAAAATATTAAATGACATTGCTCAGCTTGCATAATAGTATTTCTCAGAGTGTAAACTTACCTGTCTTGACCTGGTGCTGGATAGAGAGGCAAAAACATCTCTCCAGAGGTTTTGTTACCATAAGTGAATCTTCATGAAAATCTGTATTCTTAAGGTATGTTTTTTAAAAAGGATAAACTCTCAAGTGGGCAATTTAATATGAAGTGGCCCCTAATTGACACAAGTGTTTCGTGTTAGATTTTCTTGGTTACAGGTGATGATATAGGTGGCTGTGAGACTAGAAACTGTATTTGCTAACTTTGAAAGTTGTATATGGCCAAGGCCCAGGTTTAGGCAATGAATTATGACAAATTCATATGTGACCCTTCTGTGTCTTGCCTTAAGAAGGAATGTTTGTGTCCTCCCTGCTGTTTCTGTCCCCATCTGGTGTAATAATAGTTGATCAAATCTTAATTAAGTCACAATTATTGAAGAATATTTTCAACTGCTTCTCCATCCTATATAGTGCTTTTTTCTAGACTATTTATGGAAAAGGAATGCTCTTCTACCTTATTTAAGACATTGTATTTTAGAATCTCTCTGTTACGAGGTCTTATCCTATTTTCTAACTAAAGACCTTTAAACAATAGCCAAATAGATTTGAATAGAAGGTAGTTCTACAAATGAAAAAGGAAACAAAACTTCAATGGGTAAAAAGAACTAGAGCTACCTGGAGAAATGATTGATTCCAGAACTGGGACAGGAAAAATAGGAGATAAACTGTGATGTAGGAAAGTGCTTAAAATATAAGGTGAAATACTATTCAGTGATTTTTACAAATAATTTAATAATTTATAATTAATTCATAAATTTATAATTAATATTACAAATCTAATAATTTGTAACAATAATGATGAATCTCAAAACCCATGCTGAATGAAGTTAGATATATAAGACTACATATTGAATTATTCATATTACATTTCTTAAAAAGTTAAAGAGATAAATTGGTTGAGGGTTAGATAGGGATTGAATGCAAATGGACATGAAAGAAATTTTTGACTGATGATATTCTAAAATTGGATTGTGAGGATTACAAAATTGGATAAATTTACTAAATGCCATTGAATTGTACACTAAAAATGGATAGACTATATATGTGTATTGTACCTCTATAAGACCGTTAGAAATATTTGGGAGATGCTATCAAAAAATGAGGGAATACATGGCAAAAGCTAAACTGAACATAGTCTCCTCCCCCACCAGCAAAAAAAGTCAGTAGTGAAGAAGCAGACTCAAATTGTAGATGAATAGAGTAGATTTTAGAGTAAATGTAAAGCCCTCAGCAACTTTGAAGGCTTAAGAAGTAGCAAGTCTTAATAACTAATTAGTAGTCTTATACTGGTGATTAAAATAATTCATTATTCAAACAACAGTGATTTACCTACAATTACTATGTATCTGATGCTATTTTATGAACATAGTGTTAAATAAACTCCTACCCTTACAGTGCTTACATTCCTGTGGATGAGAATTGCAATAAATACAAAATATACCAGTAATCTATATTTGCTATATATGAAGATTATAGCAAATAATTAAAGGCTGTGAAAGAAAATTAAACAGAAAAAGGGAATACATAATGCTTCTTTGAAGAAATATTAATTTGAGGCCTTTGCCCAATTTTAAAACAGGATTGTCTTTTTATTCTTGAGTTGTAGGAGTTCTTTGTGCATTATATGCATATTTATCCCTTATCAGATATATGATTTGCAGATGTTTTTCTCCTTGTGTGGTTGTCTTTTCTAATACTGTCCTTTGATGTTCTTTGTTCTCTATATATATTTTTGTTCCTCAGTTTCTCCATTATTGCCTGTTTTTATATTTTGTCAATTTTTTTATTATGCCATTTTTATTCCTTTTTAAATCTTTTATGATTTAGTGGCTACATAGATTACTATAAGTTTAAGATGTTTAATCTAATTTCCCACATAACCACTGAACACTTTTGACTTTTTGAGTAAAATGGAAAGATATTAAAGGTTTTTAATAGGACTTGTCTTTTTATTTTGGTTTTTTGCTGCTGTGCTGAAAACATACTGTTGAAGGATGGAGCTAGGCAAGTTTTGAAATTGGGAGATTTGTTAGGAATTTTTATAATGATCCAAGTAAAAATGGTAGTATCAGTCAATGTGGTAATTATGGAGGTATATGTGTTCAGTTGAGAGTGTACTTTGGATGATAAACTCATCAAGATTTGCTAATATACTAGATGTAAAAGTGGAATCAAGAGTGACTCCAGAATTTTTCAGAAGTTGGACTTTAATTCTGAGATAGAATTCCAAATTTCAGGAGACTTTTATTAATAGGACTTTAGTTCAGTTTTTTAAAAGATGTTTTCCACATTTAGGAGAAACTGGAATGCTTAAAGTATATGATACATTCATATGTTGGATTTCTGGTTTATTTGTGTTTTTTTTCCCATTAAACTCTGAAAATCACTAAAAACTTCATGAATGAAGTTTGGCAAAGGAAAAAGGAATGAAAAGAAAAGGAGGGAAAGAGGGAAAAGGAGTTCAATTGTATTTATATTGGCCTTACCACATGAACAAACCATGTTCACAACTCTTAGAACTTCAAAAACAAAATCTTTATGCAAAAAATAATTCTGATGCTAAATTTGATGTTTAAATATATAAAATAAAGCTAATCTCTTTCATTGATATGAAATGTCCAGAAAAGCAAATCATGGTCATAAAAGGTCTTTTTGGAATAATGAAACTATTTTAAGCTGAATTGTGATGACAGTTGTACAACTTAGGAATTTACTCAAAGCATCATTTTATAAGTGATAAAATATTAACCAGAATGATTAAGGAATGAGGGTCTTATTTTCATTCTGGTCCATTCATATATTTTAGCAGTTTTATTAATTTATAATTTATAAGTCCTAAAAGATACCAATTTAAAGTATACAATGACTTTTGTAATAGCACCTTCTTAAAGAATTCTGGAGTCTATTAAATATATGAGAAATACTTAAATTATTATCTGGCATATATTAGGAACTCAATAAATATTGGCTGCTATGGTTTTATTGTTGTTAGTATAGCATGATAATTCATATATACAATCAAAACTACAAATTTTTCAGTTTCTCTGATTTTTCAAATTTTTCAGTAAAAATTAAAGAATAAAATCAGATTCTAAAATTTTTATTTTACAAATATGTGAAACAAAAAAAATGACTTTATATGCTTGTTAGCCATTTGGGGGAAATTTCTAAACATGACTATAAGACTAAGTTAACTATATCCCTACATCTTAATTCATACACAAGTTTTCTTAAGTATTTTACATTTGTGTTGAGTGGCAATCTACTGCTGTTGTAGAGCATCCCTTGAATTGAGACATTATTTTATTGGTCTTTTCCAGTGGGTGCTGTAATTGTGGGGTTTTTTCTTTGAAAGTTTTGGGATTTTTTTGTTTTGTTTTGTTTTGTTTTGAGGCTAGGTCTCGCTATTTTTGCCTATAGCCCGTGGAACCACAGGCTCTCGTTGAGTCGGTACCACAGACTCAAGCAATCCCCAGCCTCAGCTTTCCAGGTAGCTGAGATTTCAGGCTCCCGCCATCACGCCCAGCTATGTTTTTTTGGAACTAGGTCTCGCTACCTGCCCCTGGTGGGACTCGCTGAGATCCCTGGCCCCTGCCACAGATTCCTAGGCTGCTTACAGGCTTACGCTCCCATGCCAGGCTTTCTTTGAAAGTTCTAATTCCAGTAATGTAATTTGAGAAGTATGTCTTCATTTAAAAAAAAAACAAAAGATATTAAGTATTTTTTTATTTCAATTCCTGACTTGCTTCCTCATTTTATAATTTTTTCTTTTATAACAATAAATAAGGTTTTATTGTTAAAAAACCTTATTCTGTCTGATATTTCCCCATCAGTAGGCTGTTGACATTTTTGGAACACATTACTATGTCCACATCCTCAGAATACAGGGAGAGTGCTCAATTTATTTAAATCTAGGATATCTGTCAAGGTAATAAGAAATACTTAATTCACATCATAGTTTTATTTCATCTTTTAATAACATACTATAGAATTCATTAATCTTTAATAATTTTTCATGTTTTTTAAATCCCTGACTACCTAATTTTGAAGTAACTTTTGAACTGTATTCATATGAAATATATCATTAAATTATACAATAATTTAATTCAAAGTATTTTCATATACTTTGTAAATATAACAATACTGTTTCAGACATATACTATATTCCCGCTATTTTCTAGAAACAAATGGCAAATTACATTTTCCATGATTTAATTAGTAAGTGGCATAGAAAAAAGGCACAAACTCATTTCTTGAACCAAAAAGGACAAAACCATAACCCATTTCTTGAATCAGAAAGGAGTATAAGGTATAGATTGCGTACTTTTTTTTTCTCTTTGCTTTCTTCCTTTTTACTTCTTAGGTTCAGTTTTGGTTTTTTACCACTTGATGGCAGTGATGGAGCTAGAGCTGCCCTCAGAAGGTTAAGGCAAGAGCTCATTATGAATAACAAAAGAAATTTCTTGACATTTTAATATTATTCACATTTCTAGGTGATATTATTTATATTGCAAGTGACAGTAATAGGTGAGAAAGCCTCTAGATGGAGCTTCAGTACTTTCTAAAGGAGAATATTTGCTGTTTGTTTCCAAATACATGTTTTATATAATATATTGGACTCAGAATGAATTTTTTATTAATATTTTTAAATGAATATATATTAATTGTAATTAGGTAAATTAATTTATCAAATTCCACTATAAATTTAGAAAAAGTTATTTAAATATCTTAATTTTCTATTCCTTTTTAAACATTTTTAAATGTATGTTAAAAATGATAGTCTAATACTAACTAGTATTACAGTGAGCTTGTATATCAAACTAGTAAAAAATATTAACAGGAGAAATCCAGTGCTTAAAATCAATAGTGCAACATTGTTAAATGTGATATCTAGATTATTGATTGCTATACCTATTATCTTGCAACATTTCAGTTCTTAAAGAAAAAATATTTTTACAATTAAGTTCTCCAATTAAAATTATAGCTGAAAGCTTTAAGAAATTTTATGTATGGTATTCTTTAAATAACTTACATGTTCTTTTTACCTCTAAATAGTCTTATTCTCACTTGAAATGTTTCCTTTTATAGTCAAATTAAGAATCCATTTTAACTATGTAAAGTCAGGTTGTCAGGTTTTTTAGGGGTAAAATGTGGATGTAAATGTTCTTGATTGTTGATTTTAATGTCTACTTCTCTAAGACTATCAAGGATATTCAAAGAAAGAGTAAGTTTCTGCATTTCTACTATGTATTAATTTTGATCTTATAAAAACAGTTCAATGAATGTTTGCTATCAATTTATATTTGCAGAGGAAACTCAAAATACTGCAGAGGAAACTTGGATAATGTTTGACTTGATACTGGCAAGAAATAATTATTTTATGTTGAAAGAATGTATAATTAGAATATCATATGAGAAACATGAAAAATAATTTGCAGTGGTGTTACTTTTTTTAGTTTTTTGGATAAAATTCTTATATGGTGAGATAGAAAGCTCACTAAACAAAATAGATGCCTGCAACTTCTTAGAATTATATCTTTAATAACAGTGGATTTTCTTTTTGCCTAAGCAGATGAGGCAAAAGTTCATTTCAGGTTAAATAAAAGCCTATCAAATATCCAGTATTGCTGGTTAGTCACCTAGTAGTAACAATCTCTCTTATGTTAACTTAGATTCTAACTTGAGAAGTCTCTTGGTAAGGGAAACTAAAACACGCTTTTCTCTGAAGCATGTGACCTGTGAAGAAATCCAGTTAGCATTTATATGTTAAATCTTTTTTCAAGGGAAAAGAATAATGCATAGTGTTATTGCTTGCTTCAGTCAAGCAAGTTTAAGCTGTCTTTAATTTGCTGAAGGAAAAATTCCTCAGTTTTACAGTGAGGTGGCTGAGTTGCGTTTTCTCCTTTTTAACCCATATATTGGTAGTATGTATTATCATTTCCAGTGTTTAAAGTTTAACTTTTTTATGATGCAGGTTGTTGCAACAAAAGCTGCAAAGAAGCATTCCTATTGACAGTTATTGTTAGAGTATTGTACCCATTTTCAGACACTATCGGGGCATTCAGGGTGGTATGGCCATAGATATATTGTACCCATTTTCAGAATCAGTATTACGAGCATCATTAACTTTTTTTCCATGCCCAAAAGGCAAAATATAAATTATCCAAGTAGAAAGGGTAATTAGACTTCTCTTGTTTTTGTAAACTAATTTTAACGTAAATTTTCCTGATACATTTTCTACTTAACAGATATTTATTAAAATTATGTTGACTCAGGGGGCAAGGGGTGGAGGTGCAAGTGAAAAAATAGCTGGGCACGGTGGTGCGTGCCTGTAAGCTTCAGCCTATGAAGCAGCTTGGACTAGGGATTGCAGTTCAGTCCTGCTCAGGGCAACATAGCGAGCCCTAGTTCCAAAAAATAGCTGGGTGTGGTGGTGCATGCCTGTAATCCCAGCTACCTGGGAAGCTGAGGCTGGGGATTGCTTGAGTCTGTGGTACCCTGGACAACGTGAGCCTGCGGTTCCAACGTGAGACAACGTGAGCCTGCGGTTCCAACGTGAGACCTAGTCTCAAAAAAAAAAAAAAAAGAAAAGAAAATTATGTTGAAATGTAAGTACTAGAAAACTTGCAGTAGTTATTACAGTGCTTAATAAGTCTTATAATTTGTCAAAACATTGTTAATAAACTATATTAATAATAAAATATATAATATACATATGAAAAGGCACTAGTATAGCTCTTGCTATTAATACAGAATTTGATCATACGAATTAGTTTTTCAGTTAGTGATGTATATTTGGACAGCTCTGTATTCCAGTTAGCTATAGACATGTGCAAATATTTTTTTACTGTGTTAAAGTTTCAATTTTATACCGTTTTGGATAACTTTCAAATACTACCCAAAATATCATACAGCAACTAAAAAATATCTTTCATTCTCTTGTTATTTTGTTTCAATAAAAACTTTATCTTTTTCATTTCTGAGATTTAAGAATTCCTATTTACCTTATAAATACTTTTTTTTTTTTTTTTGAGACTAGGTCTCGCTGTTTTTGTCCATGGAACCTGACCGTACATCTGTGATTTTCAGAAGGGGAGGAGGAGGAATGAGAATGTAGGAGGGGAAATGAGCTGGAAAGCTCTGGATGAAGGACTATGAGTACTTTGGTGGTGAGAGTACACTATGAAAACTACACCTGGGTTGGGAAATACTATACTGTCAAAATACTAGCAAGGATATAAAACAATGGTACTTCAATTATAGTAAATTTTTAAGAATACATTTATATATACATATATAGTAAAATAATTTGTATTTTATACCATCAGGCTACCTAACTTATAAAACAGTTTCTCAAAGTTTACTTTTTTTTGAAAAATTTTTTTACAAAGCTGTATTACACAGATAATTTCTTGGGGTTGTCTCTTACTCTGGATCCATCCCCTTAATTTTCATTATTAATTGCAAAAAATTGTGATTAATTCTTTAATAACATTGATTTTTTTTAATTAGAAGCAAACTATATTGATGAACAAATTCATTGAATTTAATATTCTGTAGTCTAAAATTTTATGAAGGTAAATAACATTAAGTGAAGGACAGTAGTAGCATAATTTCTTTTAATTCGTTTTATTGATTTGTTACAATTGTGCATTAATTGATCCCTCCTCCTCCCTCCGTATCCCCCCTCCATATCCCCCCTCCAGTCACTCCATCTCCCATTTTTCTGCGATTTGTTGGTTGGTTAAGTTGATGTTCAGTTGTTAGTTGTTTGGCCTGCGTTCTCTTCCTATATCTGGTAAATGTGTTTTGTTTTGTTTTGTTTTTACCCCGGGGCTTTCCCACTTCACTAATATTTGTTAACTATCCTGATCTTTTGTGCTCTTCACCTCCCCCACCTTCTTCCCCCTCCTCCTCTCTCACTCCATGGTTCAGTCCCATTGGTTGTTTTCATTTCTTCTTATTTGTTTGTTTTTCCCTGTATCCATCATATATGTCAGACCATCCTGTACTTCTCTTTTTCTTTTTGACTTCCTTCTGCTAATATGAGTCCATCTAGGTTGCTGCAAATGCGTAGTATTCCATTGTGTATATGTACCACATTTTTTAAAGCCAATCATCTGTTTTGGGGCATTTGGTTTGTTTCCAATTCTTTGCAACTGTAAACAGGGCTGCAATGAACATGCGCATACATGTGTCCTTTTGAATTAATGTTTTCATATCCTCTGGGTAGATTCCTAGTAGTGGGATTGCTGGGTCGGATGATAAGTCCACTTTCAATTGTTTGAGGGTCCTCCACACAGTCTTCCATAGTGGCTGGACCAGTTTGCACTCCCACCAGCAGTGTAAGAGAGTTCCTTTTTCTCCACATCCGTACCAACATTTGTTGTTGTCTGTTTTATTTATATGGGCCATTCTTACTGGTGTAAGATGGTATCTCAGTGTGGTTTTAATTTGCATTTCCCTGATTATTAGTGATGTGGAGCATTTTTTCATATGCCTATTAGCCATCTGTATCTCTTCTTTGGTGATAAGACTTAATAAGTCTTATAAGACTTATTATTGTTGAGTTGTAGGAGTTCTTTATGGATCTTTGTTATCAGACCCTTGTCACTTATCTGGAGGGCAAAAATTTTCTCCCAGTCAGTTGGGTTTCTTTTTGTTTTGTTTATTGTCTCTTTTGCTGAACAGAAACTTTTTAGTTTGATATAGTCCCAGCTGTTTATGTTTTCCTTCATTTTTTTGCCAGCCGTAGTTGTTTCCCCAAATGGATTTCTGAGGTGAAATTCATGAAGGGTTTTGCCCAGGTTTTCTTCTATATATTTTATGGTTGCAGGTCTCACTTCCAGGTACTTTATCCATTTTGAGTTAATTTTTGTACAGGGTGTGAAGGTGTTGTCCTGGTTCATTTTTTTACAAGTTTTGATCCAGTTTGCCCAGCACCATTTACTGAAGTGGTTATCCTTGTTCCAGGGTATGTTTTTTGCCCCTCTGTAAAAGATTAATTGACCATATATGTGTGGTTTTATTTCTGAGTATTCAATTCTGATCCATTGGTCTGTTTGTTTTTGTACCAGTACCATGCTGAGTAGTAGCATAATTAATGTAGATGTGACTTTTATAACAAAGGTATTATTTTTAATTATAAATTTTATGTGAATACTCTTTTATGAGGTAGCCCCGTTTTTTAAGCAAATTTATTTGTATCCAAATACAGGTTTGGTGGTATGCAAAAATTATGGTTGTATAGTAACTACAGATTTATCAATATTTAATAAAAATTAGCTCATCTCTACAGAAGAAACTGCAGTATGAATTAGTTTATAATGAATATACTAAATAATAAAATCATGTCATGTAAGGGAAAGTATAAAGTACATAGAGTATACAAATGTAATATGTATTTCTGTAATGTTTTGTGAGACATTGGAGACCTCTTCTAATATTATCACAGGGTAACCAGTGAGTGACCTTATTTACTGGTAGAATTAGTTTTTACTTTTTATTTGCACTCTCTATCAGAGTGTATCTGATTGTTCAAATCTGAATTACTTATTTTTTGCTTATTTTCCTGTTTCTGCAATATGGGAAGGCACTCTCAAAATTCATTATCAAATATAGTAGCCACTCACTAGCTACATGTGACTATTTAAATTTAAGTCAACTGAAATTAAACAAAATTTAAATTCACTTCTATTGTGTTACCCACATCTCAGTAGCCACAGGTGTCAACTGACTACTGGACAATGCAGGTACAGAACATTTCTTTACAAAGATCTTTAGGACAACACTAGACTAGAAGGCAGTGAAATGAGTCATGATCCTTGGCGTATAGGATCTTTGTTTCTTGGAGGTGGTTTGGATGAAGGGGGTCATGGGAGTGTTGTAAACATGGGCATCTTTGGACTGCTGCTAAATCATATAAAATGTATTCTTTCCACTGGGAACGTAAATATAAATTGAAAGAATCTCTGTCTTCAAGAATTTTATAGTCCTTATAGTTACAGGATAAATTTAGGAATTTACCTGACAATTCTGAAAAAAAAGATAAAACAGTGAAAATAGTTTATGTCTGTTTAAATGTTCCTTTAGCAACTAAAGGAAAGCATCCAGTGTAATTCTACTGCACTTCTTGGTTTGCACTTTTATATTGTATATTTATCAATCTTTTTTAGATGTTGTAAGAATATATTAAATTAGAAGAAAAATACAAGAAAACAAACCAGTGTGGGAAATATAGTAGATTGGTTTCAACACGTATTCCTTCTAGGTTTCCTTTCCATATGATGTGGGAAGCTAATAACTTTGTATCTCAGAATAATTCACAAGTATCCTGAATCTAATTAGTAGTTTTGACCAATAAGATGTGCTTCTGTAAATTTGGGGAGGTAGAAATTAGTTGGAAGCCATGCTTCTGCTGCTCTTGCCTTCCTCTTTTTGTAGACATGGGTACCTATTCTTTTGTTGGTGTGGCAAAGATTTGAAATCAACATTTTACTTGCCAGGAGTCATCTTCCTCACTTTCCTGGCATCTATCAGGGTAGAAGTAAGCCAGTAGGAAATTGGACTAAATTACTTAACATAAGTAGTATTTGATTGGCATCTAACAGGTTATCTGTGAGTCTTGAGGATTTTCCTCTGGGTTAACAGTCAGGGCAAGGCTCCTTTCTTTGGGGAGATTTCTAAGAACCAGAAAGTTTAGAAGTTACCACAGTAGGGAAAAAAAAAACCCTGTAAGGATTGCTGGAGCTTTGAGATTAGATATTAATCTGCTTCTGAAAAGGGGTAACTGCAAAACTGCATTAGGTGAATGACAGATTTCAATGTACCCTGTCATATCTAGAACCTGTATGAACTTTCAGATGAGGTCATTGACTGTTGAAAAAGTATAATAGGCAGAGGCAGAGGAAAGGAATGTAAAGATATCTGTGACAATTTTTAAGATATGGAAACTCAATTTTACTGAGACTATATGGTACATTTTGTTCATCTTCCCAAATAACTTTTGCTTTTTCTGTTTGTTTGTGTTTATTCAGTCCTTTGTTCCATTTTCTTTTGGTATACTTTTTCTTGTTTTACTTTCTTTGGGAGGGTACTTGGTTTATTAATTTCTAGTTTATCTTGTTAGTGATAGCATTTAAAACCTATATTTTCCTCAAATTAGAGCTTTACTTCTTAAAGGTGTCAATGTAAAATATTTTCCTTTCATTAACAATTTATAATTTTTTTACTTCTACTCTGAAAGAAATTTTTTAAGTAATTTTTAAGGAACTGTTTTGTAATATTGGTCACTGATAGTTGTTAGGTTATTTTTAATGATCTAAAAATAGTCTGTTATGTTCCACTAGTAATGGTTATATGTATCTAGTTAACTAGATAAGCATCTTTTTTTTTAATTTTCAAATTATTTATAGTTGTGCTTTATTATCTTATTTTTGTTTTACTTGATATGTCATATTTTGTAAAAGTTATATTAAAGTTTTCTTTTTTGATAGTTTTACTAAGTTCTTGTATTTAGGAATTTTTGCTATTGTATGGATTTTGGTTTCTGGGAACATAAAGGTTGTATCTATTCTTTTATCATTACCTATTACCATTCTTTGTCCTATTGATAGGGGGGTGCCTACCCCCCACCCTGGGTGCCATTAACCAACATAGTTGATACATACATTTGATAAGGAGCTAGCTACCCTCCTGTTGCTATAGATTTACAAATTTCGAAGAAAACTGGTTTGGTCTTACTTCCTCCAGAGGCCTCTTGGCTGTAAGACTTGGCAGGAAGGAAAGGTATACATATGGGGTTGAGAACAAAGAACCAGTTGAGCCATTTTTGGGATTTAGCCATTCTGATTGGTGATTTGGGGGTCTGGATTCTGGAGAGAAGGAGACATGGCATAGGCGGCCAGCCCAGGTATAGGCCCAAGCCTGTGAACGCATGGCTTTAGCATGCTTAAACCGAGAGTATGTATGCTAAAGTGAGCCTACGATTTTTGGAGAGGCCATGAGGAAACCTTAATGAATCTGCTATTAGTTCCTGTACTTTGGAGTTTCTTTCTACTACCTGGAGGAGGACAGCAAGGAGAAGACAGCATCATGTCTTTGACTACATGCTTGGAAGCTGAAGCACGCCAGAAAAAGGTGTGCTTGGCTCACATGTTAATGAACTCTGAAGAACTGGACAAGTGGTGAGGTCAACAGGACTAAGAGACTGAAGGTTTTGGACAATGTTAGGGTAATTGGGGTTTTCTTATATGTTTCTTTTTGTAGTAAATAATTAGATAATCACTTTGTTTAGTAATAATAACTTTAAGAATCTGTTTTGGCTTTTAAAATGATGGTAAAGGGGCTACAGATAATAAGAACCTGTAATTTTTTCTGGGGAATTTTAAATAACAAAGTTGGGAGTCAGTGAAAATTCAAGGTGCTGCAGCCTTGAAGCTGCATTTAGATAAAGCTAGGAAAAGAGTATTTTTGAGTTTAGGTTAAAGAGCCTCTCTCTCTTTATCTCTCTCTTTCTCTCCTCTCCCTCTCCTCTCACTCTGCCTCTCACTCTGCCTCTTTCTCCCTCTCCCTCCCTCTCTCTCCCTCCTCTCCTGATTTCACTATTTGCTTTTGACCTTAAATACCTTTCCTGGTATTGATGTTAACACTTTTATTTTTCACTTTTGCCTTTGTTTATCCCTTTCTTTTTTATAGTCTTTGATGTTTTGTCTTCAACCCAATTTGAAGGCATTTGTAATTTCATAAGAGAATTCAATATATAATTTATATATATTGAATATATAATAGAGTAGTGCTTGATTTTGTTCTTGTTCACTTATTTTGTCTATACTACTTATAATAATACTATTTTGTTTTTCTTTTCTTGCTGTTGTTGCTTTAGTAAAGTTATTTTCCTTTGTTTTTAATTTGGAAATTCAGTTATACAGTGGCAATGTTTTTAATCTTTAAAGATGCCAGAAAGCCTAGATTTTTTTTGTATTTATTTCCCTATAACTATAGCACTCATTTGGAGTCCTTATTTAGATGTTCCCAATAGCCTCAAAATGTCTTTTTACTTTGATTTTTCTTGAATCAAAGATCAATGTTACATTTGGTCTCTTTCAAATCATTTCAAAAAGAACTACCTCCTCTGCCACAGAAAAGAGGAAACACTTGCTGTTGGCTGTTTACAGAGACCTCCTTTTCAAGATAAATTCATTGCAAAATATAGTCTTAAGATTACCAATCTGGTTAGTAGAAATGATTATTTTGTTTTCTGAATAGTTGATCTGATATTCTTGCCAACTCAGTTCTTCAGCAATTAGGTATCAGAAGCAGCTGTCCTTTGAGGCTGCTATCTTTTATCTATGCTTTTATCTATGCTTGCTTTTTTCTTATGAGGAAAGCAAAGGTGTATCTAACTTACATAAACATATTAATTTAAATATATTTAAGTTCAAGTTCAAAATCGAGTCTGGAACATACTTTTTTTTTTCATTGCACTGGATTTTATTTATTAACAAGTTGTTCTTACTGACTTTAGATCTCAAGAAGAAAACGTTCCTCATGAGCATTAATAATCAGGATGTTGTTAGAGACTAACCCATCATGGATTCTATTTGTAGTTTGTTGCAAGCTACTTAAGGTGACAATTCACTGCAACAAGTTTTAATAAAGTCTTCACAAATTTTATTATCAACAAACTCTTCAGCTGTTACCATTTCTAAACTTTTTATACCACCGTCTGTAGAACCAGCATACCTCTCACGACACTGTAGGAAAGATGAATTAGGGTTCGATGCTAATAGTCTGTTATGTCAGTAAAACACATGTTGTCTGCTCCTGGTTCTTGGGCGGCGCAGCAGGAGGTGGCGACTGGGGGTGGAAACAGGCAGCACAGGCAGTAGTAACAAACAGTGGACAGTCACCTTTTTAGGTTCGGAAAAGCCGTTACTATGACGGTTGGATCTTCTGAGTGAAGACCCCGGTGTCAAGGAGACCACGGACAGGTCTTTGATCTCAGATACAGAGCTGCCCTTTTTTGGCGACTTTGGTAGTACCAGAGTTCTTAACTCCTTATATGTTGATTGCTGGCCGCTGCATTATGTTCTCTTCTTATGTTACACAAGTGTACTTATCACACGTGCTTACATTTTTATCATTGAGAAAAAAACTACACTAAGTTTACAGAGAATACAGTTTCTAGGAAAAGGTTTTTAGGCATTGTCTGCTTATCAAGGGATTTGTATTCCACCCTTATGGTCATCACAGAAAGGTGTACACTCCCTGCCTGCTCATCATAGAAGTTACTGGTTACAAGTTATCTAAGTTATCTCACAAGTTCAGAACTCCAACTGCCAGAAACTTAAAGCAACTTGAAATTATCAGAGTCCAGATTCTAACGGTTACAAACTTAAAACAACAGAGTTCAAATTCCAACTGCCACACAAATTCAGAACAGCTTAAAACAGATTAAAGTATATTAATTAATGTGATTGTTTCATTCTCTTCCCGGTTCCATTCTCCTCCAGTTTGCATTGACTCTCACACTTTGAGGTGGCCTGGGATAGTGTTTTATATGTTCCTTACATAGTTTGAGAAGAAACAAGTTAATTAAACCTGTAATTTTACATAAGTTTCAATAGGTTTCTTCTAAGGCAGTTTACCTGAACAGAGATCCATAATAAAAAAAGAACCCAGTATCTTACCCTGCACATTAGCCATGAAAGTTCAGTGTTAAATTTTATCATGAAGTAAAATGCTTCATATGCTTTTTTGTAATGGAAATTTTTTTATTTTAAAAACATTTCCTTTTACAGTTCATTTTGAATTTTATATCAAATGAGTTTGAATCCTATAGTCCTGAAGATATGTTGAAGACAAATCTCTTGCATTATTCTGCTGGTCCATTAACCAAGACAACTACTTTGAAATATCTTTATTATTTGGCCTTTCTAATGGTAAATACACTTGTGTTCAGACACATCATTTTTGATTGTTTTTGTTAACCTTTTTTGAGGGGGACAAGGGGTGAGAATTTGTTAATTGGTAAATTCATGTATAAAGACCAGAATAAACAGAACGAAGTCATCATTAAGAGGTTGTTAACTTGAGTTTCTAATTAGTAATAGCAGTAGTGAAAATGATCCAAGAATCTGTCATAAAAATTACATGAAATTACTAACTTTGAGGTGATTGATCTTGGATAGTAATATTAGACAAATTAAGATTTGCAGATGTTAGTTTTAAGTTCCTCAGCTATGTACCAAAATATGTAATTTGGATAACTATAGTCTTCCCTCCTTATTGAATGTGATAGCCAAATATATGTGCTTCTCTTTGATCTAATATCCTAGAGGGGTTTTTGACACAATAGCATATTTTATTAAGAAGAGTTTACTTTGGTTAGATCCTGAATATAGTTTTCAGATTTCTGTTTTAAGAAGTCAGGAATTTTCCTACCTCCTGGCCGACCTAAAAAAGTTAGGTCTTGCATTTGTAGAAATATTAATAAAGTTTTCATCTTTGGCAATCCCCATTGATATAAATCAGAAACAAGCAATACAGTATATGGGCCAAACACCACTTGTTTCTGCAAAAAAAAAAAAAATTTGGGGAATCACCACCATATATTTTACTTTATGTGGCTACTTTTTTTTTTGAGACTAGGTCTCACAATTTTTGCCTGTGGAACCACAGGCTCACGTTGCCACTGGTACCACGGACTCAAGCAATCCCCAGCCTCAACTTCCCAGATAGCTTGGATTACAGGCACACGCCACCATGCCCAGCTATTTTTTTTTTTGGAACTAGGTCTTGCTATGTTGCCCCAAGCAGGACTCGAGCCACGATCCCTGATCCCCACCACAGCTTCCTAGGCTACCACTTACAGGCATGCACCACCGTACCCGGCTATGTAGCTACTTTCTTACTACAATGACAGATTTAATTCTAAGTTTTCACTTTCAAGCCTAAATATTTATTATCTTACCCTTTACAATAGAAGTTTGCCAATCCCTGACAATAAGTTGAATAAGAAATCTCTCTTAGATCACTTAGGCAGAGTTTTCAGTGCTTTTTCCTTGTAAAAAATATGTGAGCATATTGTGTGTTCACATTCATTTCCCTGAAGCTTGCATATAATAGATACTCAATAAGTATTTTCAAATCAGTATCTCCAATTCCATTTTACTTTATCCAGTTCCCTACTCCTCACAATCCTTGAAACAATTCCAAATAATCCATAGTCATATTGTTGGCACATGACTGAGTAGGCACCCTACTCACACTCCAAACTTACTCATTCTGGGTCTGGCTATCTGTGCATACCAAGACATAACATACTCAGTGTAAAAGAACATTAATAGAATAAATGTGCATAGAGAATTTTATTGGGAAGATAATAGCTTCCCAATAAAACAGGCAACATTACCCACTCTCTTGTGAATAAGCACTCAACCAAACAGGGTTGACCCAATGTGAGCATGATGTCCAAAAGCTTGCCACAAATCTGAAGTACCTTCTGCCTGGGGACCGTAGAAAAAAGTTGAAAGGGACCAGGTAAATCTGGGGTGAAAGGAGCAAAATCAAAGTAAAAATCAAGAAAGCAGCTTCAATTGTCAGCCTCCCCAGGTGTCTCTGACTCTTGGGTCCCCTCCAGGTCCCCAAGCTTCTGGCATAAGTCCAAAACTAAGAAAAAAAGCATGCTCTTCCTCTCTTATGTATCTTCCTTGGTTGTGTCTCTCTCTCCGAAGACCACCTGCCTTCCATATTATATGGCTTCACCTGACCGCTGAGTTCCATCCATAGTTAAGTGGAGCAGGGAACTTGGTAGTCCTCTTTTGTGGTGATGCCTGTGTTACCATATTTTTTACCTATTTAAGTGAAGAGGAAGTTGTGACTTTCTAGTCTACACTATATATATAATAAAGTAATTTTCATTTTCTAAGCACTAACTATATGCCAGATACTATAATAAATAACATACACATGATTTAACATTATAATCATACTCCTCAGTGTAAACCCAATTTACAGATGAGAAATTGAGACAAAGTAGGTATTTGTCTAAAATCAGATAACCAGTAAGTGACTTAGCTAACCCATTTTTATATTGTAGTAAATAGAGAGGTGCTAACTCTAACCATGTAGAATATGAATGAAGTTTCTCTGAGACTTACCCATTATCTATCAGCCTTACCAGAACTGTTCACACATAAATTAGGTAAGACATTTTTCATTCATTTGTTTATTTGTTTGTTTGTTTATTCATTCATTCATTCATTCATTCGTTCGTTCGTTCGTTTGTTCATTTATTTCAGACTAAGTCTTGCTATTTTTGCCCATGGAACCACAGGCTCACATTGCCCAGGGTACCACAGACTCAAGCAATCCCAGGCTCAGCTTCCCAAGTAACTGAGATTACAGGAGCATACCACCACCATGCCCAGCTATTTTTGGGGGACTAGGTCTCGCTGTGTTGTCCTGAGTGAGACTCAAACTGCAATCCCTAGCCCCAACCGCTTTATAGGCTAAAGCTTACAGGCACAAGTATGAAGCTTACAGGCACAAGCCACCATGCCTGGCTGAGAATCTATCTGTCTATATTAAGTTGCAACAGATCATTACTAATCCTCTTTTTCAGATTCCATTTTTGGTGTATACAGTATAACTCACATTACAAGATCATCAAGTATTGGTCATTGAATATACAGTCTAATTCTAGAAGTAGTGAACTGAAATATCTAAACTAACCACTTGTGTTAAGTAAATTAAGTAAATGTTAAGTAAATTACTTAGCCTCATTTGGAGTCCCAGTTTCCTCATTCAAATAAAGATAAAAATTGTATCTATCACAAAGGATTATAAGAATCAAATGAATTAATATATATCTATAAGAACTAGAATAGTACCTAGCACAAAGCATTCAAATAGGTATTTTTGCATCTTCAGCTTTTTTTTTACTTGAAATAAAATTCATGAGTCAAGGCCGGGCACGGTGACTCGTGCTTGTAAGCTTCAGCCTATGAAGAGGCCGGGGCTAGGGATCGCCGTTCGAGTCCTGCCTGGGGCCTGTAGCGAGACCTACTTCCAAAAAAATAGCTGGGCGTGGTGGCGTGCGCCTGTAATCCCAGCTACCTGGGAAGCTGAGGCTGGGGATTGCTTGAGTCCATGGTACCCCGGGCAACTAGAGCCTGCGGTTCCACGGGCAAAAATAGCGAGACCTAGTCTCAAAAAAAAAATTCATGAGTCATAAAATTCACCATTCTGACATTTTAAAGTATGTAATTCAGTGATGTCCAATATATTCACAATGTTGTGCTGGCAAGATCCAAGAACATTTTTATCACCTTGAAAGAAAATCCTGTGTTAAGAAGCTACTCCCCATTTCTCCTTCTATGTGGGAACCACTTTCTGGCTTATTTCACTTGGCATAATGTTTTTCAAGGGTCAATAATGTAGCATGTTTCAGTACTTCATCTTCTTTGAATGGTATTTATTATTTAGCTAGACCTATAAGATCTTTAGTTGATCCATTTATCAGTTTTAGACATTTGTGTTGTTCCAGTCTTTGGCTATTGTGAATATTCTGCTGTAAACATTTGTGTATACATTTTTGTTTGAGCACCTATCTTCATTTTCTTTAATACTTAGGCATGCAATCACTGGACCATATAGTAATACTAATTTGAGAGCCCTTACATGTTATTATTTTTCCCCTTGCTTCCTGCAAATTTTTTAATTTTTGATTTTCAGTAGTTTAACAATGATGTGCCTGGGTGTAGGTCTCTTTGCAGCTTTGAATTTAGATGTTCTCTGCTAAAATTCCATATTTAATTCAGTAGGCTCAGGAAATTCTCATTATTTTTCTAGTCCTATTTTCTTTTTTTTCCCCTCTTGGGAATTTTGGGCTTTTTTTGTTGTTTTTTGTTTGTTTGTTTGTTTGTTTGTTTGAGACTAGGTCTTGCTATTTTTTACCTTGTGGAACCTCAGCCTCATGTTGCCCTGGGTACCACGGACTCAAGCAATCCCCAGCATCAGCCTCCCAGGTAGCTGGAATTACCGAGCACACCACCACCACCACACCCAGCTATTTTTTTGGAACTAGGTCTCGCTATGTTGCCCCAAGGGGATCTCCAACTGCAATCCCTGGTTCCAGCCGTGGCTTCCTAGACTGCCGCTTACAGGAATGCGCTACCATGCCTCGCCCCCTCCTGGGAGTTTTATCATTCCTTGATCTCTTCCTCAAAGAGCAGGGGAGGAAGCATTCAGTGGACATGCTATCCCAATTGTGGGGTCCCCAATTTCCTGGCATGGAATCTGCAAAGTTTTCTCTGCCCCTAGATGGGTCCAGGCCCATTTTCATGTCAGAGTAATTCCTCCAAGGTATTTCTCACTGTCCTGGGTTTCCCTCAGTATGACTTGGAAAGTTGACCTCCAGCTTGACATGGTCCTCCTCATCTCCTCCCATTCTTTTCCCTCAGTGGTCACCAACCTTAGTTCTTAAACTCCTGGGGAATGTCCTGGAATTGTATATCTGGTTCAAAGTATCTAGATTTTTCTACGAGCATATATCAGCGTTTGTTTGTTTTTTTCCATTGTTTTCAAGGTAGAGAGAGTGATTGCAGCCTCTTATTTTGCCATGTTGGTTTTTTTTGAGACTAGGTCTCGCTATTTTTGCCCGTGGAACGTTGCCTATGGTACCACGGACTCAAGCAATCCCCAGCCTCAGCTTCCCAGGTAGCTACGATTACAGGCACGCACCACCACGCCCAGTTATTTTTTGGGACTAGGTCTAACTGTGTTGCCCCGTGAGGGACTCCAACCACGAATCCCAGACCCCACTGCGACTTCATAAACTGTCGCTTACAAGCATGCGCCACTGTGCCCAACTTATTTTGCCATGTTTTGAATGGCGTCTCTGTCATTAGCTAAAATTGAATACATAAATATATACTTGTTTAAAGTACAACTTGACTAGAGCATATTATTATCAATAAGCTCCCCAAGTTTGTTTTATCTATTCACTTATGGTGGAACTTTTGGTTGGTAAATAACCCACTGGGCAGTTTCTCTAGAGGAAAATAGCCGCTGTTTTATATGATAGCCTATTAGCCAGATCCTTCATTGGGGGAGAACTGTCTGTATCCACAGTTGAAAAGAATATGGGAAACTCTATCCTAATATATAATGATATGTCAGACCAAGAGATGAGCCAAGATGGTGGGAAATAAAGCTAAAATGGTTGGAATAGACAGGCGATGAAGATAGTAGCGACTGAAGGGCTAAAGAATACAAGAGGTGTCTGACCACATTTATATTTAAGGTATGCACTGTGACAGAAAAATGGAGGATTGAGATCAGTATGACAAAACTAGGAGGGAAATATCTTAAGTGGATATTAGCCATTTTTAAGTTGTACTCCATAATAAATATGTATTAATTTTGTAGCAGAAAACACTTAAGCTCTTATTTTCTAGAAAATTTACTTTTGGAATAATTTTCTCTGGTGTATTCCCAATTTAATGAAATATAAAATTATAGCCCCAATTAGGGAATGGTTATTCATTTAATACTTGACCCTTTTGCTGAACAAAATTTCCACCAGGAATTTCCAGTAATAATCACTTTCTACCACATGTTACCTGTAGTTTAATGTAAGAAACACATTCCACCTAGCAAATTAGAATGAAAATTATAACCATATTGCCTGCAAATTTTACTTTTCTAATTTTATAGCTCTTTAGCCCTCTACAAATCACAAAAATATTCACAGCTACATTGAAACTTTTCAGTAGAATGATAAGCTAAAGCAATGAACCCAGAAAACTGATAGTGAAAATAATGGCCTATAAAGTCTGACAGATTAATTATAATCTCACTTTGTCTCAAATTCTATTTCTTTAACACCTAGTCCTGGCATTGAGGTTTTTGTTTTATTTTAGTCATTTGAACTTTTTGAGTAAAATAATTTTAGGAATTTCATAAATACTTGACTATAAAGCTAGAGATAAGATTAAATAAAAACCTCTACTATCATTTTATTTTACTATAAATGTGTTAGTTATTGGAATAACTTTTCAACATTTTGGAAATAAAGTTATAAATACATCTTGACGGTGTGGTCTTTGCTGTTGTCATTTATTTTACATTGGCTTTGTAAAAATGATGTTTTCTGAGTTTACCTGTGCACACAAGATTTTGTAAAATGTCATTTTAACATCCACTTAATCCAAAGTACTTACTAAATTATGGGAAGTTTATAAATATAAACTGTTTAGAAATATATAAGCAGTGGGCAAATTTAGTTTTGCAAATCATCCTAAGGAAATCATTGTAAACACCCTTTTTTAAGGTACTAAATAAAGTACTATGTATATTGCTACTTTTAGTTACAGTTATTTTGAATAAGTTTAAATATAACTGCCTTCAAATAGGCATACTTTTGACAAGTGAAATTGAGATTCCATAAACTGTGGCTGGATGGTAAATTCAATATAAATAACAATGAAGAAACCACATACAGTTAAGCCTGGGATTCAGAAATTGACTTTAAGAGTCTCAAATAAATAAAGCCCTTCTTTGAAGGTAGACAGATGTATTAATTTTTAATTTGTTTCTTTTTGATCTCTTAATTACTGGGAAAGATTTATAGGTTAATTTTGGGAAGGCAAGTGTTTTTGAAAAGTTTTGCCAAAAACTGTCTTCTTTAAATGACTGTATGGTAATGAAAAGTTAAGAAGAGAGCCAAATTAGATTGAATAATTGTTCAGTCATGTGGGTCAGGCTAGTTGCATAGCCTGGTTGTTAGACTGATTGCTCAAATTACATTGCCTGGGGTCCTGCACTTGGTTGGCTGTCTTCTCAGATCTTAACAAGGTTCTGGGAATCTTTTTCTGACAAAGTTTGCTTTGTGTTTTTCCCTGCCCCCACCACTTCCAGGATGCTTCATCTGCAGACATTAGAAAAGCATATCGTAAGCTTTCACTAACTTTGCATCCAGATAAGAATAAAGATGAAAATGCAGAAACTCAATTTAGACAAGTAAGTGAAACATACTGTTATTTTATATATTTTGTGACAAAGTTATAAGGTAGTGTTTATGGCAGAAATAGTAATAATATATGTAGACTATTTCCATTTGAATATGAGATGACTTTATTATATATATATATATATATGTATGGACACTTTTATTCAGTTTTCCACAAAATATCTTTTTACCAAAGTTTTCAAAGAGTCTCTTATTTCTGGGAGGGTCATACTTGTCATAACTTTGTTAAATTATATCTTTTACTTTAAAAAAGCCTATCTTAAGATTATTTTTAAGATTTTCATCCTAAGATTTTTTTTCATGTCACAGAGATATGTTTTGATAACATTTTTTAATCTCTCAAAGCACTACTGAAAACATAAAATGTTACTTATAATTTTTTTTCTGTTCATTGTTTATGTGAGCACATAGGGTTTTCTGCATGTGCGTTATAGTATATTCACCTTTAGGTGATTTCATTGAGAGTATTTTTACTTTAAAGTAATGCTTCTATTGTAGTTGGTGGCCATTTATGAAGTTTTAAAGGATGATGAACGAAGGCAGAGGTGAGTGTTCATTTCTGCTTTTGAACTAAGACATTACAGTTGGATGTCTCCATTTATATAGGAAAGAATTCTCATTAACATTTAATGTATTATAAGGCAGTACTTTATGTTTGTTCCTTCCAAAAAATACATGTTTTAAAAGTATATTTAGAGCGAAGTTAATTTCTATTGAAAATACTCACTAGGTTAATAAAGTATTTACAGATACTTTATGAGTCATACGTTAGCAAGCCATGGCTTCATTAGATACACTTTTTAATGTGGTTTTTTTTATCTGTGCCCTGGAAAATACAATTACCACTTGACTTCAAACAAATGCCCATTCATTTTTGATATATCAGTAATAGCTCCTGTCTGTGGTTGGTGGTCTTTCTGTTGTTGTTTCTGTGCCTAAAGTGTTCTATAATTAGTCTGTAATGATATTTGTTATTACCATTTCTGATGTTTCTTCTTCACTGTCAAAATAATAACCCTATTTGTGAGAGAACAGACTTGAACAAGTCTAAAAGGATAGAAGAAAAACATTTGCTTCTCTTTCCTATTTCTTTTACCTCCTCTTCCCTTTCTCTGCTCCAGTGATTCTGTGTTTCAGTTCAAATTTCATAATGGAAACAGTCCCTTCATTGAGACTTTTGTGTACCACTTTCAGAAGAGTAGTAATATATTAGTACCAAGGTTTTGTAGTACCAGTGACTTTACAAGGAGATTGCAGAGAAGCCCCTTTCAATACCCTTCAGAATGTATAGAGTGTAGGTACTATTACAAAGTTTAAGTCAGACAGACCATAAAAAATACATTTTGTATCATGCCTCAGAACAGTAGAAAAACACTACTGAAACAAAAATTACACAAAGCATTTATTCCATGTGAGGCAGATCCTTAGTTTCTGTACAAAATTAGTCTAAACTAGTTTTCTTTTGTGTTTTTTAACAATGCTGGGTGTGGTCTTATAGATTAATTTTATGACACACTAAAGGATCATAGTCCCTGGTTTAAGGATGTTGGTCTATAGTACCTTAAAAAAACACCTAGGTATTTGAGATTTTAGGCTAAAACCAGCCTTGTCTATGGGGGCTAATATAATTTAAAGCCAACCCAAAATATTATACTGTGTGACAGTCTGAATCTTTTTACAACTATATTATCTAGAATTATTCTATATCCTAAAATAATAGCTACCACCCTTTGTTCCCATCTTAACTCTTAAATTTGAATGCCTCAGTTTGTCCAATTGCAAAGGAAGGATTCAAAGATACTCCCTTTGCTTTATAACAAGGGCTGGCATTGGTCCAGATACCACAGCCTACATTCCTCTGGTTTGAGATAATCCATGGTGTTGAAAGAGTCCTAGAAGTGTGTTAAAAGAAGTGTTGGTCATTCTGTGCATATTTTCTAGTTGGTTTCTCTCGGTGGGCCCCTAGTTTGTTTCACACATCAAGAATGTGTCTGCAGAGATAGCTTTATTTAGTCTCCTTATAACTTCAACTTCAGATTTTTGTTTTCTTGTTATTTTGAAAGTCAGTATACTTTGTAGCAATTTGTTTCAAGTACTGAATTTATATCTTTTCAGAACAAAATGTTCCTTATATATAAATTGCTTCTTCATTAACTGATGGAGGTTCTGCTAACTTTTCCTTTTTAGGATTATTTCCCTTTGCATTTATTTCAGAGTACTAGTTTAAAAAAAAAAAAAAAAAACCGGATCTGACAGTTACACAAACAGCTGTAGTATTTATACCCCTTGAGGCATGAGTAACTCTTTGGTAACTGGTTTTCCTTGAGGCAAGAGTTTTAACTAATCAAGCTGAGAATCACTCCTCTAAAGCTTATGCCTGAGGCCAGGTGACCTGTGAGTGTTTAAACATATAGGAAAAATGCAACACTACAGACAATTATCTAATGTTTATCATTCCTTTAGGGAAATAAAATATCAGTTTTATCTTGTGAAAAAAGATTGTCTTATACTTATATTGTTCTTCTGTACCACAATTCTTTATTAAGATAGTCATTAAATAAGTACTTTAAAATTTTTGGCTTTCCAGGAATTTGCAACTGGGAAATTGTCAAAGACACATTTTCCTATTTATTTCCCTTACAAATAATTTGTTTTCACTGAAATCAGGTGTATACTTTAATTTTTGGTAGAAAAGAATATAACAATAGGCAAACTAAATATTTTTAAGGAAAAAGCAAATTTCATTCTATTCTTAAATAGAATTTAGTATGGTTCCTATACTAAAAGTCACCTTTTTAAGGGTACAACTCAGTAATTATTGGTAAATTTAGAATTGTGTAGAGTACCACAAATTTTAGAATTTTCCCATCACCTCATCATATTTCCTTAAAACCATTTGCAGGTAGTTCTCAGTCTGATCCTAGCCCTAGACAGTCTATCCCTAATTTTCATTCTGTGTCTATTAGCTTGTCTTTTCTGAATAGCTTATTAATGCCATCATTTAATATATAGTTTTGTGCATCAAGTTTCTATTATAATGTTTCTGAAGTACATTCACATTGTCACATATGTTACTCTTTTTTATTGTTGAATACTATTCCACATAAAACTGTTTATCCATTTACCAGTTGATAACACATTTAGGTTATTTTCACTTGGTGGCTCTGATGAACAATACTGCTATGAACATTCACATTCAACTGTGTGAATCAATGTTTCTAATTTTTTCTTGAGTATATCTATATTCCTGTGAGTGCAGTTGTTAATAAACTTTTAAGCCTTTCTTTACCTTCTCCCAAAGACTTAGACTATAACATGAAAATAAGTTTTCCTGGTTAGTGTAAGGAAATCTAGAATAGAAACCTTTTTTTAAACCCCTTAGGTTACTTGCTTAGAACATAGCAGCTCAACTATGTTTTGACATAAATTTCTGTTCAAGTACCCTGAGTGTTAAAAAAAAAAAACAAAAAAAGTACTGTTAGCTGAAATTATAATACTGAGTAGATACCTATCATCATATGTATACACTAGATAATAATACTTCAGTATTGTTAGCATATTCACTTTTAAGATCTAGGTCATAAATTTTTAACTAGTATTCTTTGACTAACCCAATTGTGCAACTTTAAATTTCTTTGTTCTGTTTTATGTTACTGTGTTTGTAAATGTTGAATGGCCTTTTTTAGTTTACTAAATAAAATCATATTTCACATTCCAATTGAAAGTATAGCTAGCTCAGTTTTTAATATACTAAACCTTTACAAATCTGTTACCTAGGTATTAAAATTTGATTATAGTTGTATTTGAATAAAAACATATGTAAGTATGAGAATAGAAATTTATCTTAGTAGCTTTCTTTATTGGTAGGTAGAAGTTATCTATTATGTCCAAAAGAATAAAGTGTCACATCCTACAATTTTTGACATATATAAAATTACAGTAAAATAATTTAGACTTGTTTCGTGCTTATGATCTTTGTATAATTAATTTTTACTCAAAGCCTCAAAGTGCAACCTATATGGATATCATTATAGTTGTTTTAAACTGAAAATTTCTCCTTTCTATGTTGAAAGTTCACAATTTATGCAAATACTAGGGTTACTTAAATAATCAGTTTCTTAAGACACAGTATCTATTTTTACTTTGTAATTACTATTTTATATTTAAAAGATGAATATTTTAAATTTACATACTTTTTCTCGGAATTTTTAAATTTGGATTTGCTTTCCAATGCCTATATTAGTCTAAAGAAGTTTGATAAATTATATACTATAGAACTCGGTAATAATATTGTAACTATTATTTTATGTTCATAATTTACATTTTTAAGCAATCAAACATAGTAGGTCATGTGTTAAATTTGTAATCAATGTTTTAACTTCTAAGATAATGCTATTATAGTTCCATATGATTTTCTGCATTTGTGATATTTTTATAATAGAGGTTTACTTTTATATATTCTTATATTCATATACATGTGTACACTCAACCTGGTTTTAATAGATTACTAAGAACAGAATTATAGCCTAATTATAGAACATCTTAATAATATTTAAATATTAAGCATAAGTGATTTAAATTTTGCATATTATCTATACTTTTTTAAAGTACAGTTTTTTTCATAAGAAATATCTTCTTTTTCAGTGGTTCAGGAAAGTAGTGATTTATCTTTTCAACATATATTCTAAACAGTATACAACAATAGATCCAATCTTTCCTTAAAATGGCCAGTCCAAGAGCCATAATGTTCACTGATAGTAAAATCAATAGCACATTGATTCTAAGCTTAATCCTTTAGATTGTTGTTTTGAGTGGCACACATAGACTAGTTCTGTTTAACATGTTCAGTATATGAAGTTTTGCTGTCTTGAATTTATGCATTCAATACAATTTATGTGCAATAGAAAATTGAAATTATTGATAGATTCATTGCATTTCATATGATGGTTTTAAAATATTTGATATGAGATTTGTGGTTATGTATTCAGCTGTGTTTTCTTGAAATACAGTTTAGAGCTGAAATTAATTCTTAGTAATGTTGTTAGGTAATTTTACCACTTTCTTACATGTTCTTTATTAATAACTACACTTTGTTTTTTACAAATGAAGTTATTTCACAGGACTTACCTGAAAATAATGATTATTATATATTCCCCATTTTCTCCTTTCAACAAATATGAAACAGAATGCAGGTTAAGAATAAAGTCAGGATTTAACATACATTGGACTTCATTTTAATATTGTAATCTTGGGTTATGCTACTTGAAACCTTTTCTGTCAATCCAGTCCTAATTTAAAACAAGTCAGTTTTTACAAAGATAGGTTTAAATACAAATTTTTCATACTAAGAATTACAGCTTTTGATGAAATCTTATCATGTCTAGTATTAGTATGCGAGTTGTTGTAAGTATTAAAAGGAGAATATTTGACATCAAATTTTGTCTGGTGCTGCTACAGTATAACTGTATTTAATTTGTAGCCTCCTGCATACTACAGTTTACCTTTTAAGAGTTTAGTACCAATTAATGTTTTTGCTTTGAACATTGGTTATTCTGATGTTATTAATCTGTTGATTTAAAAGTCAGATTTTCTAGACTTGCTAATAAAATATTTTTGAATTTATAAACAGTATTTTTCTATTAAAAAAAAAAAGAAGGTGCCCTAATAAGTCCTCTATAATTTTTTTCTTTTTGCATATCTCCAAGGTATCAATTTAATAACTATCAAAGTAGCTACTGCAGTTGTTGCATTTAAATTGATTTACATGTCAAGACTGGCAGTTTAGCAGCTGCGCTATTATTCCTAGATCGGTCAATTTACTTGAGAAAAACCTACTACTGAGTTCTACTGACCTGCCTGACAATATAGGCCCTATTTTTATTCCTGTAATTAGGCCTGCGACTAACTCAGAATATTTTTAATTAAAATATTTTGGTCAATGTGTTGCACCAAATTAGGCCTTTCAGTGAAGATTTAATTCTGGAAATAGTGTGATTAGAATATTTAATGAGTGGTGTTCAATTAAGATTAACAGGTTGAGTTTTTTGAACATAGTGTTTGTGTGTGACCATTTTAAGTTTTATAATCACAAATGTTATTCCTGATTTTTAACCATAAAAATGTTTATTTCCCTATTTTACAGCTAAAGTTTAATTTAGTTGGAATTTTATTTGAAATTCCATTTTTAGAAAAAAAGCTGATTTTAAAAGTCATTGCTAGGAAAGCTTTTACTTGTTAAACCTAAAATCTTATTTGTTGTATCCAAAAATGAGGATATTGCCAGTTAAATAATTTTATTGAGAAATCTGATATAAATATTGGTTGTTTCATATCTTTTTAATTGGACTTTATTTTCTTTCTCTAATGAAATGTGAACAACACAAAATTATGAGCTGCTGTTAAAGACTTTTACATCATTTAAGAAAAGACTTTGGTTAAATAACATGATTTTTTTTTTCTAACTTTGAACAATGTTATATACAATGGGTAGAAATACAAGCACTACCTAGAAATTTTGTCCTGAATTAATCAATTAAATCATACTTAATGATAACTTACAAAGCCCTTATCTTGATTTTCCCCATTGAGATTCTTGCTACTATGGAATCTTCACTGCAGACTGTGATGGACTCGGTTACTCCTTTAGTTTACATTTCACTCCCAGAGTCATATTGTTGGGGTGTAAACACAGGGTCTAGTATCCATGGTCATATCACCATGTAGTTTTTTAAAGGTCCTCTGTCACTGAACCTATATACAGTGTTTTGAATGTACAGGTCCTTGAAATGCTGACAAGCTACATAAATGTTATCTAGGTGAAATGTTTTTCTCTTTATAAAACTTTTAAAGGCTGAATCAATTTTAATAGAAAAGTATTGCAAATAAAGTATTGTAAATAAATCACTATAGCATTTACTTTGATAAACCAAATAAGGTTTTTTGCTTTTATTCTAAACTTTCCTGAAAATCTGTTGCATTTGCTGCTGTAGGTATGATGATATTCTGATCGATGGACTTCCAGACTGGCGACAGCCTGTGTTCTACTATAGGCGTGTGAGAAAAATGAGCAATGCTGAGTTGGCATCACTCTTGTTCATTATTCTCACAGTGGGTCATTATGCTGTGGTTTGGTCGATCTACCTGGAAAAACAACTGGTAAGTATGGGTGATAAATCTAGCTGCTTTGATTTTATATAGAATCTTAGACATATTTCAGCTGATGAAAATTTCTGTTTGTCTATACATACTCCCCATTCTAATAGCTTTGGGCTCACAATTGTTTGATATTACCAAAGTTAAGAAGGACCTGTGGTGGCAAAAGGAGAAAATATTCTTTTTTTTTTAAAGTGACTTTTTAATTTGTTATAAAACTGTGAAGATGCAATTATCTAGCGAAAAATACTGGGAGAGCCCTTTTCTTAGTTACTGCCTTCCAAGTAGAAATGTTTAAAATGGAAGAATGATTTTAGAAAGCTTTGTGTCATCTGTCCTTATATAAAGGATGTTTATTTTAAAACTTTCTAACTGAAGACAAGAAATGAATATAATTTCAGAAATCAGCTGGTAAAAATGTTTTTCTTAGTCTAAAATACATCATTATTCTGCTATCAATTTTTATATGCTAAAGATAATCAGACATATTTACCGGTCTTTATGAGTTAGCATCTGTTTACTCATTCTTTTGGAAGTGACCTTATTAAAGTTGGATGAATGAAAAAAAGTAAGTTGAATGCTTTCTTTTAGAAAACTTTGATTGCTTTGGAGATACACATGACTGACAGTGCTGAACTTCATGTGTGTTTAAGGACTGGATACCATGGCAACAGTTATTGTTAAAGATTGATGATTTTACTTAATCTTGTTGAACCCTACATACATTTGCATAAATGTTCTTCTATATTGTTTATTCTTCACAGAAGACTCTTGATAACATTTAAAGAGTACATGTTAATGTAACCAGTAACCATATTTCTTTTCACATTAAGGATGAACTGCTTAGTAGAAAAAAGAGAGAAAAGAAAAAAAAGACAGGTGGCAAGAGTGTGGATGTATCAAAACTTGGGGCTTCAGAAAAAAATGAAAGGTGGGAGCATATAAAAATATTTCATAATATGAGAGTATTTGAAATGTCTTGAATATGATTCAACTTCATATGTATATTCATTTCAATATCCTAACATTTATAACTGTAGTAAGTTTATAAGATTAGTAGGTATGCCATAGTTTGTGAAATAAATTTAAGCAAAAGTGCTGTTTGTAAAGTGTTAATATAGAATTAGGTAATTAGATCCCCAAATTCTTGTGTTTTGAAATTTTTATACTGAATTTTAGAAGCAAAGTATTACAAGAACAATTCTATCACTTTAGTGTTTAACTGAGAAGTTATTTGTAGAGAGGCAGCGATATGTAGTACACTCAAAAAGATATTACTATTTCTTATTATCGATTCATAGCAAGAAATAAAAGGTTTAAATAGTTCACACAGCAGGGCAGGAAGTGGATCAATGTGAGATGGAGATCAGAGACTATTCTGTCCTCTGTTCTGATGACATCAGTGAGTAATGCTTCAGTGAACTGCAGATGACATTAATTTTTATGTATTGGTTTGTTTATGCTACAGTCTTCATATCTGCTTGTCAGCACATGAGAACACTCTTGATGATGTTTAGTCTTTTATAGCTGAAGTAATCATAAGGTTTAAGATTTGTTTTGCAGAACTGATGAAAAGTCCAGGTTAGAAAGAAGGCTTTTGCTTCATCTTTATAACTTGGTTAGAAGTCTCTTACCTCCAAATTTTAACCTAGATTCTCTTACATATAACAAATGCTATATATATTACATTTGTTATTTTCATGTTAGAATCAAATGATAATTGTCATAAATATTTCATTGAAAAATTCATTTTTGTTGTTGAAATTGCCATACTAAAAAGAATTCATAATCTTTATAAAAATATATTGTGCCCCAGTTTTCACTCTGCATTGTTTTTGTTCCCCCCTTTCAGAGTGCTGATGAAACCACAATGGCATGATTTGCTTCCATGTAAGCTGGGAATTTGGTTTTGCCTTACACTAAAAGCATTGCCTCATCTAATCCAGGTAAAATGTATCTCTTTTATATAATATTAGATCTTTCATTTTAATTATTCATGAAATAATTTATGCTCATGTCTGCTCTCTGAATGCTGATATACAGTGAATACTTCATAATACTGATTGAATTGAATGTTTTTATAAATGTAAACATGATTAAGAATAATTCTAAAAGTGTTTAGGTATTTGTCTCATAACTATCTTTTATATTGTTTTCAGAATACCTTTGAATTCCAACATAGGAAAAAATGGGGGGGGGAGCTACCTTTAGGACAAATATAAAAACAACAAAAACTAAATCTGCTGTTATTATTTAAAGCAGATCTAATAAAAAAGAACTGGCCTCAAAAATGTTGTTATCCATTATTTCAATAACATTTAAGTACATAATGTTAGAAAACTTTATATAAGCGTCTGTACAGTTTCGCAAAAGTGTGGAAAGTATTACATTCCATTTTATTTACAACTTTTAAAAGAGTGAGGATATTTGGTCTTATACTGATGATCATAGTTTCTCTTGCTAGTTAGTTTTGACCAAACATTAAATTATGGATACATACTATATTTATATGGCAGTTTCTCTTATTTTTTTACTTAACATATCAGCTAACGCATATTTTAGTATTATTGCTTTGCTGCATTATTACACATCTGGTTTGAGAGTTCCCAAACACAGAAACATAATGTTTCAAAGTATATATAATTTTAGTGTAAATTTATGAGGTTCATTGAGGTTTTCATTTTGAGGAGGAAATATTTCAGAAAGTAAATGTTTTGAAAAGCTGAGGAGCCAGTTAATATCTAGTCAGTTTTTGTGATTTGCCAGAGCCATTTTTCCTAATCATTTAAGAAAATGAATGACTTGAAGGTCTGCATTTTATTCTCTTTTTCCCACTCATAATAAAAAATGTTATGCTTAAAAGGTAAAAGGAACTAAAAATTACTAGTGTATTTCTTTCTAGCCTTTGAGAAGTTACTTGCTATTTCTTCCTGTCTAAACAATTCATCTTAATAGTCATCATATATTTTATTTAAAATTAGCACAGAAAATTTGAAGCATTTTAGTAATTATAAAAACTTTTTAAAGTTATTTGGCATAGTATATTGTGTATTTAAACAAAAGTACACAATCCTTATATGCTGTTTATTATTAAAACTTAGAGCGAGGGGTCATATAGAAGATATGACCAAAAAATATTTTAGGACATAATTTCTAATGTTGCTTTAAAACTTTTCCGACTTTAGAATCTTTGCCATAAGCAAACCAGAGTGTAAATGAATTAAAGTGTAGCCATGGAGCAATAGGAATAGAATAGCACATCAAATGTTAATATGAAACTTTTATAATTTTAATCTAAGTCATTTGAAATGGAGTTTACATATAGAAATATGTATTTCCTGATTACCATTGCAGGATAATTTACCAAAATATAGCCAATAGGATAAGGTGATTTAGATATACAAGTTTTTTTAATTACCTGCTTGCAGTATGATAACATACAGTTTTTTAAATTAATTTATTTATTTATGTATTTATTTTTTAAGATACAGTTTTGCATCATATACACTTTTAGGGAATATGAAAATAAGGAATTTTGTAAGAATTTTTTAGACCTTTTAGAAACTGCTTTATTTATTGAACCATTTAAGTTTTTGCTTGATATACCAGTTGCCTGTCACTTTTGAGATACTAGGCATTAAAATTTCAAAACCCTTGTATGTCTAGTTTTAAAATTTTTGTTCAGTTACTTTTTTCTTGATAAATGCATTCCAAGGAGAATAAAACACTTTTCCTTTTTTTTGAAAGGAAATATTGATATTTCAGTTCTGTTTTGTAGACATGAAATTAGATTTTCTCATGTTCATTAACAAAACAATGAAATCACTTGGAGTAGCCGGGCACAGTGGCAGGTGCCTGTAAACTTCAGCCTATGAAGCGACTGGGGCTGGGGATTGTGGTTTGAGTTTCCACTTGGGACAACATAGTGAGACCTAGTCCCCAAAAAATAACTGGGCGTGGTGGGCACGCACCTGTAATCCCCACTACCTGTGATGCTGAGGCTGGGGATTGCTTATGTCTGTGGTACCCTGGGCAGCGTGAGCATACGGTTGGTTCCACGGGCAAAAATAGTGAGACCTAGCCTCAAAAAAAAAAACCAGAAGTCACTTGGAGTGATATAAATTCCAAGAGTGAAAGTATTGTAGGTTAATAAATGTATAGCCTGTGAAATGCATCAGCAAAGCAACATTGAGTAATTGCTGTTAGGATTAGATTGTCTTCTGCTTTTTTTTTAGTCTGCAGTGACCTTTGTATTCATTAATCATAAAACTGTGTAATGAATACATATGCCTTATCTATAATGTTGAAGTTTTTATAAAAGTGACAATTCCATGAGATCTTAAATAAGATATTTTAAAAAGTAGAAGAAATCCCTTACCTAATGCAGCTGGATTGATAATTATAAAGTGGTCAAAAAAGAACCCTTCTAAAAGAAACCTTATATAGAAAGTGATACATGCTACCTGAAGTGTTTTAAACTTGTACTTCATATTTATTCACAACTTGTGGTATAGAGTGCTTGTTTTGTTTTTTTAAATAGAAGTCCACCTCTTGCATAAGCCAGGCCTATGATTTTGGTGCTGTTAAGGACAAATTTCCATATAATTTCTTTAAAGAAGAGTCAAACCAGATAGACACTTAACTACGGGGCAGTGTAATTGCATGATCCTTAGGGATTTTTATGATTTCCCCCAGTCATTCATAATTGACTTATATCAGTTAACAACATTTTTAGCAACTCACTTACTGAGCTTTACAAAGCATTCATTTGGTTTTCATAAAAACAATTCTCATTTTCTACTCACATTTCATGTTTTTATTGTAATATTTAATTGAATCATGTAATTGCGGTAGTATCACTGACACAAACAAGTTTTAAGAATTAACACAATCAGCTTATATAAGCATTCAGTAAGTAGTTAAGCTGACTAAAAGGGAGATATTCGTAGACTTCCAGCAAATGTCCTTCACATTAGCAGAATTTGTACCCAAATCATGTCCTTGGCATGTCAGCAACAGTTTATTCCTAGCCTCTTCTCTTGTTCTAAATACCTATTCCTTTATTATGCTTCACATACATATATCCAATAGGGCTTTATAAAGTAGCATTTCTGGTTCAGCTTATCTCCCTAACTTTACTATTGATTACGTAATGTTTAGGATATCGAAGCAAACTTCCTATTGATTGTTTAGTTTACCTAAATTCTTTATCTTCCCCCCCAAAATTATAAATGATGACCGTTATATCAATGTGATGTATAAAACTTCATCTGGTGTTAAGTTTAGAAAGACAGTGTACCCAGTTCATTAAAAATGTATTATACATGTCAGAACAAGGCACTCTAAGGGACATAAATGTACCTCCTAGAATTTTACAGTTAGCTAGACGTTGTAACATATGTATTAAAATAATTGTGCTATGCTATAAATTTCACATATGTGATATAAAGGACTTTTGTAGATGTTCAGAGAAGTAAGATTGTCTCTATTTAGGATAACCAAAGAAAAAGTTACTTGAATTGTGCCTTTTAAGTTAAAGTGATATTTGATAGTGAAGTGACCACTTTGTGTACTAGGTAGTATACAATAATTTTCATACTATCATACTGTATTAAGGCCAGGTGTGGTGGCGTGCGCCTGTAATCCAAGTGCTGGGAGACAAGAGGCCAGGGATCACTTGAGTTTACAGGTTCCAGACGACCCTGGGCAACATAGCAAAACCTGGTCTCGAAAAAGCAGCTAGACATGGTGGCAGGTGCCTGTAATCCCATCTACTTGAGAGACTGAGACTGGGAATCACTTGAGTCCACAGCATCGGGACTACTCCAGGCTACAAAGCGAGACCTAGTCTCAAAAAAAAAAAAAAAAAAAAAAAAATCATACAGTATTAAGACCAAGAAAGACCTAAGGAAAACAAGTCACATAGCTTATTAGTAATACCTAAGAGTAGCCCAGATCTCCAGACTCTGAATATGACCAAATAGAAACTGATTAATAGATAAGTTTGATTTGACTAACCCATGAAAGAATTTAGACAATAAAATTAATTGATAAATATATAGCCATCTCACACCTCTGTCAAAGATAGGTTTAAGTTGTTTAGAAAGTTAAAAGTAATATAGTAGGAGAAAAATGTGTACAGTAGTGCTGTAAGCAGGCAAGGTAGAGGTCAAAGTATGTCATTCCTTCTGAAGAAAAGTCCTTATTATCTCTAACCCTGAATTTTTTCCCCTTTCCTTTGCTTTGAAAAAAATATAAGAACTGGTATGTTAGAAAAATAAGGCCAATAACTCAAACCACTATACTTGATAAATGTAAAATATTTGATAATATTAAATAGCAAACATTTCACAGATTAAAAAGTATCCTACAGAAAGATATTTGGATATATGTGTGTGACATAGCAGCAACCTCATGTTTACCTTTTAAGTAGAAAAGTGAGAAATTAAATGAGAAACCAAAGTAGAAGAACATGGGGAATATATATTGATGAGTAAATAGAAGGTTAGTGGTTATGTAGAGAAATGAGAGGCAAGTAAAATGCATGACTCTATCCAAAGAAAAGCTGGGGAAACTTGAGAAAATGTGTGTAGGTAACTAAGGATGCAAGTGGAGTGTTTACTAGAAAACATGAAACATGAATTTGAACATACCAGGGAACATGGACAACTAGAGGGAGATTGCATTCTTTAAGCTAGAATTTATTTTCAATATTAAAAATTAGTTCTAGTGATCTAAGTTTTACCATTCTGTTTCTGGACTCATGGTAGTTTGAAGGAACTATACATTCTCTTGAAATCTAACTAAACTAGTCTCCTGTGTTGGATCTCTTCAATCTATAACTCAAAGAATTTTTCTAACTTCCAAAATGCTCTTCTTGGATATATATGTGTTAGCCATGAAAGTAGCAATTGATGAAATATAATCAGTTTATGTGCATATATTTTACTTAATTCTTATAATTTTATTTTTCTCAGTACCTTGGCTACATGGGAGCCTCATAAATTTGGGTCCATAATTTAAAATCATAAAGGCTAAATCTTAAATATTTAGAAATAATGTATTTGCTTGGTAGTTTGTTTGACTTTCTGGGAACTCACCATTGAAATTTCTCTCTGCTCTACTCTCGATCTTACATTTCTCAGTAACATAATTTATAAATTAAGTATCACTTTTTGGCCTTTTGGCTAAGATCAAATATAAATTATAAGACAACTTTAAGTGTGCATTGCCTAAAGTTGTAAAGTCTTTGCACTGTTAATTTCCAGTCTGATCTTATCTTATTACCAAGTTGATCTTATATTAACACAGATAAGCTAGAACTTATTGTAGGAAATTTCCAACATGTATAACCCTATCTCCACTTAGCAGTGACTGAGAAAAAGGAGGAATTTTCTCTGTAACTATGGCTTTTACCTTGAAAAAAAAAAAAAGGCAAGAGTAACGGAATATTGTACTTTATAGAATAATCTATAAATGGAAGCCCCCTCTCACTAAGTTTCTCCTATAAAAAGTACAGTGACAAGCCTGGAGATCACCCTCCATCACAGTCAGAACCCTTCTTTCTAGTTCCTTTGCCTCTGCTTGCTGAGACTGTCAGAATCCAAGCAAAAAAAATGAACCAAGACAACATCCTCACACCATGTACAAAAACCAACTCGAAATGGATAAAAGACTTGGGATGTAAGACCTGAAACCATAATATACATAGAGGAAAACTTGGGCAAAATCCTCCATGAAATACAGTTCAGAAATCCCTTTCTGAAACATAAACAGATGGGACTACGTCAAACTAAAAAGCTTCTGTACAGCAAAAGAGACAACTGAAAAAAACTAAAAGAAGCCCAACCAAATGGGAAAAAAATTTTTTCCCTCTACAAGAATGATAAGGGCTTAATAATGCTGATCCACAAGGAACTCACACAACTAAACAAAACAAAACAAGAAGCCCAATCAAAAAAAAGGAGAACTAAAAAGACACTTCTCCAAAAAGGAAATACAAATGGCCAACAAGCACATGAAAAATTGCTCAATGTCGCTAGTAATCAGGGAAATGCAAATCAAAACCACAATGAGATACCACCTTACACCAGTAAGAATGGCCCATATCAAAAAAACAGGCAACAAGTGCTGGCATGGATGTGGAGAGAAAGGAACACTCTTACACTGCTGATGGGAATGTAAATTGGTCCAGCCACTATGGAAAGCAGTGTGGAGGACCCTCAAACTAATGAAAATGGTACTACCATTTAACCCAGCAATCACTCTTCTGGGAATCTACCCAAAAGAGACCTCAATGTGGGTACAAAAGGACACCTGTACTCCAATGTTTATTGCAGCACTATTTATAATTGCCAGGACATGGAAACAACCCAATGTCCCAAAACAGACCAATGGATGAAAAAGATGTGGTATATCTACACAGTGGGGTATACTCATCAATTAAAAGTGACAAATTTGATGAATTTATGGAAACATGGATGTACCTAGAAGAAATCATATTAGCAGAAATGAGTCAGAAAGAAAAAGACAGAAACCAAATGGTTTCACTAATACATGAACAACCAAATGAAAGTACACAACGGGAGGGTGGGGACCAGCTAGATCATTCGGTGAGGGGAGATGGTAGGTGACCCCCAGGGATCAAAATGATGTGAAATATATATAAATAAATTATTCAATAAAAAAGTCCAAGTAAACAAAACATTCACAACTATTAGCAAGGGGCAATGCTTCTAAAAGGCTGGGAAGAATTTATAGCAAGCTGAGTAACCTGCCCTTCTATGCAGTTATACAGATTTTCTAAGGGAGAAGAGACTTTATTCTTAGTATTCTTATAATTTTAAAAAAAAAGGCTTTATTGACAAACATTCTTTATGTAAGGAATGTATAGGTAAATTTGTTAAAGTATGGAAATGTTTATGTGATTTTTTTTTTAGAGCTAAACCTAATGCTTCAAAGACAAAGAGATAAAAGAAAATTGAAAAGACCCCCACAGCATAAAATAAAGATTCCATTCCTTCCGTCCTCTCAAAGAAGGCCAAAGATGCAATTATTCAGAGGTCCAAAGGCAGAATATAGGATTTTGTATGTCGGTGCTTGCTGTAGAAAAGATTTTTAAATTGTGGTGTGTTAGGTAAAGTATTCGAGATAGCTAATCTCATCAATATCATTTTATAAATGAAAATAGTTAAAGATTCAAATTGATGAGATAGTTTGCCCAGGCAACTCAACAACGTTTAGTAGAAATTAAATTACAAAGATAAATAATAAAATATAAGAAGTAGAGGCCGGGCATGGTGGCTCATGCCTGTAAGCTTCAGCCTATGAAGCGGCCGGGGCTAGGGATCGTGGTTCAAGTCCCGCCTGGGCCCCGCAGTGAGACCTACTTCCAAAAAAATAGCTGGGCGTGGTGGTGCGCACCTGTAATTCCAGCTACCTGGGAAGCTGAGGCTGGGGATTGCTTGAGTCTGTGGTACCCCAGGCAATGAGAGCCTGCAATTCCACGGGCAAAAATAGCGAGACCTAGTCTCAAAAAAAAAAAAAAAAAAAAAATCCGTATCACAGAATTCAGGCTAATTATAACTTATAAATGTTGAGGAAGATTCTTGTGCTGAATTGGAGCTGAGTAGATGACTTCTGTGGTCTCTTTTATCTTTTGACCCAAATGGAAAAAGTAACTTTTAGTTTTTGTATCTCCTTGATTACTGATGACCTAGGCAAGAAAGGCATAGGCTCTGGTTTTTGTTTTATTTTTATTTTATTACTTGTGAATTTAGTATTACCATCCTGTACCAAATTTTTTACTTATTCAAAATAATTCAACTTAAAAGTTTTCCTGAGTTCTTCATTGTAGTTTTATTGCACATTATATATAATTCTGCTATTATAAATAATGGGAAAACAAAAGTTGATACAGACTATTTGACTTTGCTGACAGATTTTAGAAACATACTTATGGTATTTTCCTATGTTCAAGGTTATATATAGGCTCCAAATAAAATAGAGATCTGTGCTATCAAACACTCAAAAACAATTAAGTCTCCTCTATGCTCTTTATTCCCACTAGAACATGTTGTTCTGTTTCTCTACATAGATCACTGTAAACTCCCTCCTTTTCTGTTTTTCTTGGATTATTTAATATTTTGAAGTTTACTTGGGAGATTACAAGGATACCAGAGCAGATAAATAATACTAGTGTAGAATGTTGTTTTATCACCTAGATGAGCTATGTGAATAGTGATAGAAGATTTATGATATGAATATCTTCCATCTCACAGATCAGTAACTTTGGAAATACTACCTCTTTAAGGCTTAGCTAAATTGTCATCAGCTTTGTGTAACTTTCTCTTATCAGACCAACTGAAATTTTCTACTCAAGATTTTCTCTACTAACTATAACTCTTATTGTCTTATAATAAAGAGAGGCTTAAAAAATGATAGACTATGGAAAGGTACAGGTCATTCTGAAATTCCAGTGACTTAAAATTTTTTGTTCTAGTCTATGCCACATACTTATCACTGGTTGGTAAAAAAACAAAAAAACAAAAAAAGAGGCATTCTGCTCTAACAATTCAAGGATTCAAAATAATGCTGTCTCCACCATCTTCTAGCTGTCCCTATCTGGAACATGTTACTTCCTTGCTATGGCAGGAGTAAAGAGCTGGAGGGTTGCAGTTTTTTGATGCTTTGGTTTGGAATGACACATGATATTTCCATCCGCAGCCCATCCAGAACTAGTACCATGACCCCACCTAATCTCAAGAGGACAAGGAAATGTGGGGAAACAGATAGAATATTGGGTGAGCACCACTCTCTCTTTTAATAATTCATTCAACAAATATCTATTGAGTGCTTACTTTGTAACAGATACTCTTCTAGGCTCTGGAAATACAGAAGAAAAAACCCTGTTTTCATGTAGTTTATATCCATCTTTTGGTTAATTCATTGTTGTTTTTATATATACTTCATGGGCAGTGCTTGATTATATAATCTCCATATATTTTAACAAAATACACACAAAACACACACAATAGTAGCTCAATAAATACAACTAAATATAACAGTTTGATGTCTTCTTGTTCAGGAGCCCATACTTAAATACAAAGAACACCCATAACATAGAAAGTCTTTAAATGAGTCATAGTTCTGTGTTGTGAAATAAGTTCCCTGCTTGCTAACTGCCCCCAAGTTTTGAGTCCCTTGAGAAATTTTAAGTTTAAAAGTTAACAAAGTTACTTTTAAACTTTTAAAAGCAAAAAGTTTAAAGTTATTTCTAAAGTGAAAACTTTTGCCTATGTTTTATCCATAGTTCCTCATGGATAGGAACACATTATCTTTAGAATAATGCAAATTCCAGTGTTCTAATACAGCTTTATGGAGTTCAGCTGTGTATTCCAGTGTCCTGAATGATTAGAGTTCACATTCACTTACTAATTAAATATTTAAGCTTCTATTATATTCCATATAATCTCCAAAATGATGAATAAGAAATTTACATATGCAAAAAAGTTGTATAATTTCCTGGGTAAGTAAACTGGAAATTATTTTGGACTCAAATGAGACTTTAAAAAATTAACAGTTGTATATGTTCATATGAATTAACCCCTCATGAACAATGAGGTTGCCAGGGTGGGGTCAGGGCTGGAGGTTGAAAACAACTGATATTATTCAATGTCTTTTATGTGATTGAACTTCTTCCTCCTCCCCAGTGACAAACTTTAAAGAATAGTCATCTATTCTCTTCTTGGTTACTTTCAGTTTATTTCATTTCCTTATTGTAAACTATCAAAAGTTCCATATTTGGAACTATGTATCATTTTTTCCTGTATATCATTTTTTCCTGTAATGACCCTTAAGACATTCTGTGGTAGTGTTGAATAATCCCTAATATTCACATCACTTATCCCTATAAGATACCATTTCAAGTTGCCTCATCATTGATTACTTTCCTTTTTAAAGTCTTCTGATTTGTTAGTGCATTTTCAAGTAGTGGTATACCAAATTGGATGGTTGGAACAATGTAGAGTTTATTGAATACAATAGAGTTAATTGAGATTATAGGTTTATTAAAGCAGTAGTGCTTTAATAAAGCACTGAAGTGGGCATATTGTTACTATAATTTGAAAGTTTATGTAAGATATAAAGTAAAGGAAAAAACCATAGGAACATTTAAGTGTTATGCTTAAAAATGGAACAAAAGGAAGGTAGGATTCTTTTCCATAAAGAAACAGTGAGCTTAGGCAATATTTAAAAATTCTTGAACTTAAGTAGAATAGGTTGGTGTAATTGTAGTCATAAGCTAAGTGTGGTTTTGGATCTAATGAGTATTTTAAAGAAGTCTTTTTAGTGAAATTCTATGCTGTAACAGGAAGAAGAAACATTAGCAGAGAAATATTTAAATTAGATAGGACCAATTAAGAGGTTGCTTATACTCAGCAAAAGAGTATTTTGCATTGAGAAGTTAGGATAAAGAGAACCCATAAGCAAGAAGATACAGATTTCTGCAGGTTTTAGTGAGGTGTAAAGCCAAAAACTTACCTTTATTATGTGTTAGAGAATAAGTTCTTGAAAAACTGATGCAGTAACAGTAAAATAGATAATATACATAAGGCTGAGCGGTATGCACAGTTACTCAGTTTCCCATTAACCCATTAATTTTCACAACGTTTCACAAAATTTTCTATGCGTAAGGTACTTTATTATCTCCATTTTGTGGATAAGAAAATTTACCCATAGAGAAGTAATTTGCTGAATGCCATAACTGAAAGCTAATTGACTGACTGGCAAACTGACTGGCTCCAAAATTTTCTCCTTAATAATAATATTACATCTTACTATACTGTACTCTGATGTTTGGTTCAGCCTAACTTCTTTTACATCTCATAAATAAAGTTTCTGTGCCCGTCTTTTCTTGCCTGGTGCTACATTTTGTAACCACTACAAGGAGCCAATGCTTTCCTGATGTTTTCATCTCCTATTAAAAACTACTCTCTAGAGAAAAGCTAGAAGTCTCAGTCTTTCAAACCAAGGAGTGTGAAAGACTTATATGACTTAATATCTTTTTAAAAATTATTCCAAAGTAAGTTTTTCTTTAGGGATGTGAGGAATGTTAAGGGGCCATAAAACCTTAACCCAGAACCCTGTTAACATTTTAAAGTATATGTTGGGTGGGGTGGAAGGAAGATGAACAAACTGGGTGCATAACCTTATGTGCCCTTCAACCTTGTGTGGGTAGGAACATAAAATGGAATCAGAAAGGATTAAAAAAATACATCTTTATATAGAGTTAACATATATAAATTAAAATTTTTTATAGATTTTATGATTTTAGAAATATTCTATTATTTCCCTAATTCATTATCTAGTAGAAAAGTTCCCTGTATAATTCTGGGACATATAAGCACTAAGAGAAAACTTTAACTTGAATAGTCATAGATGAAAAGAGACAATTCATTCTAGAATTATCCCATTCTAGATCTTTGTATTCATGGTTTTACATTTTAATCAAGGTAGAACCAAGCATTGATTTTGTTCCTTAAACCCTCTCAGGTTGTCTATGATTTTTTGCTCTAGGAATCTTACAGTCTGGGGGTATCACCTTAGAATTGTCCTGAGTACCTCTAATTTTTTTTATTCAACATCAATTAATCAAGCCCCTTCATTTCTTTCTCATGTGTTTCAATCTAGTTAAGTTCAGTGAATACTTAGTACCCACTTTATGCCAGATACTGTTCTCTATGCTTGTAAGTATCCCATCTCAGATTTTTCATTTTCTAAGAGAGAATATTGTATAAGACAAGCTGTCATAGAAGTGTGTTCAAATATAGAAGCAGTGTAGAGGAGAGAATTACTCTACCAGGGAAGGCCAGAAAGACTTGCAATATGGTTTTCAAGGGTAAATAGGTGTTCACTGAAATAATGTGGGGGATAAAAATAGTCTAGCCAAAGGAAAAAGCATACTCAAAGATGTGGAAGCATAGCACATTGTGGCCTGGTGACTACAAGTAGTTATGACTATGAATGGAGGAAGTTTGAGTCAAGGAGTAGTAGAAAATTATGTTTTGATTTTTCCCATTGGCAGAATTTTCATGTGCCTACATCAACAACTAATTTTTTTTCCATGTTTATGGTTAAGTATTCTGCTAGTTTTAATCTGTATGCCACATCTTGAGATTTTATCCATTGTTTCTTAACACCTAGTATTTGTGTACAATATTTGTCCTCAATCCTTAATTCTCCATGTTAGGAACTGATCCCTAAGTATGACAGAAAGATGAGTAACAATTTCACTTGGTCATATAATTTTCATAATCAGATTGCATGTAATTTTAAAAATATTTTGCAGTTAAGGAACTAATATGAAAATATTGTTAGTTTTTTGAAATCACAATAATGATTTACTATACCAAATCAAGTTGGTTCTGCAGATGTGTTCTCCTGCTCTTTTTACAGTAGCATAATACTGAGAAAATAAAGAAAACAGGAAGAAGGTACCCCTTGCATATCTGAGAGCTTACTTAAATTTATACTCAAGCAATTTTGGTCCTTAGGAAAGAACATCATAGAGAAATTTTCACTGAATTCTGTTGATCATAAAGCTTAGAAACAAAGTAGACTACCTTTTACTTGTATATATACTGCTTTAAAATGAAATTATGTGGAAATCAAAGCAAATATTAGTAATTCAATAAGTTAAATAAGTTTGATATGTTAACTTATTTGTAACTTCTTTTTTAAGGATGCTGGGCAGTTTTATGCTAAATACAAAGCAACAAGATTGAAGGAAAAGGAAGATGCATTGTCTAGAGCTGAATATGAAACACTTCAAAGTGAGTTTAAAAATTGTGTTAATGTTATAGTGTAAAGGTGATTATTTATATTTGGGTTTTCTCTTAAACTTAGCAATAATTAAAATTTCTATGCTTTCTTTCACACCCTCTAATTAGAATTACTTATACTTTATCATGCATGTTAAATGCTATGCTAGTAATTGTTGAACCACCTATAATTCAGTATCAGAGGAGGAATATCAACATGGAGTTAAAAATGTTCTGCAAATCTCAGGCATCAAAAGCCTGGCGTGGTGGCGCACACCTGTAATCCTAGTTACCTGGGAGGCTGAGGCTGAAAATCACTTGAGTCAATGGTTTCAGGACAACCCTGGGCAACATAGTGAGACCTAACTAATCTCTTTAAAACAAAATAAAAATAAAAAATAAAATAAAAATAAATCCCAAAGCTAGAAAGAGCTAAATTACTCCAGTCATTGGGATAATTACAAAAATTGTCTTTGATAATTTGGTGCCAATTCTATCCAAGTGATTGCCCAACTTGCTGTATTAAAATAGTAAATGGGAAATCTTAAAAAATATTAATAATTTTTTGAAAACTTTGTTTCATTTGTATTATTATATAATATGAAAAACCTGACTAAATTATCAGTATGTCGGACTCTTCCACAAAACACTAAAGACAGATTTTTGCTAATTTTTTTTAGAAAAAGTTGAGCCTACTAGTATTTAAAAAGGCATTTCCCCCATTCTCAACACTAGTATTCAATATAGTTTTGGAAGTCCTAGCTAAAGCAGTTATGTAAGAGAAAGAAATAAAATAAATCCAAATAGAAAAAGAAGTAAAACTATCACAATTAGCAGATGAGATGATAATATACATAGAAAACTCTAAAGACACCACTAAAAAACTACTATAAACAATAAATCAGTACAGTAAAATAGGCTACAAAATCAATATACAAAAGTCTGTTGTGTTTCTAATATGCAAACACCAAATTAGAAGAGAAAGAAAACAGTCACATCAAAAAGAATAAATACCCCAAAATTAATGAAGTCAGGTGTAAGACCTATACAATAAAAACAACGATACATTGTTCAAAGAAATAAGACACAAAGAAATAAAAAGGCATTCTATGTTCATGAATTGGAAGAATTAATGTTGTTAAGAGTGGCTATCTTACCCAAACAATATATAGATTTTAATACAATCCCTGTCAAAATTCTAATAACTCTCTTTAAGGAGATAGAGTAGCCATTACTGATATGTATAGCAAATCACAAAAAAAAAAAAAAAAAAAAAAAAAAAAAAAAAAAAAAAAAAAAAAAAAAAAAAAAAAAAAAAAAAAAAAATTACCCTGAATAGCCAAAACAAGTGCTCACAGACTTCAAATTATACTATGAAACAATTTGGTATTGGAGTAAAAATAGATGCACAAACAAGTGGAATAGGCTTCAGAGCCCCAAAATAAATTCATCTTTATATTTTCAGTTGATTTATAACAAAGAGGCCAAGGCTATACAATGGGGATAGGAAACAAATGGTGTTGAGAAAACCAAGCAGCCATGTTCACCCCCCCCCCCAAAAAATCCTAAACCAATATCTGACAGTATACACAAAAGTTAATTCAAAATAGATTAAATGCAAGACCTAAGAACATAAAATACATAAAGAAATACACAGACAGAATTCTGTAGAGACAGTGTGAATATTCTGTATTTCATTGCTTACATAGACATGGGTTTTTTTTCTTTTTACATATGATTTACATATACCATCATATTAGCTTCTGGTATTCAACATAATGATCTGTGTATTTATTGCAAATTAATCACCGTAGTAAGTCTAGTTAACATCCATTATCACATATAATTTTTTATCCTGTATGGGGATTTTTAAGATCTGCTCTCTTAGAAACTTGTAAATAGGCAATACAGTATTTGGGGGGGGGGGGGGAGAAGAGGGAAATTCATAACAAAAAATCTGAGTGATTCAATACAATACTATTAACTATAGTGACAATACAGTTTACAGTCCAGGAAGTGCCAGTAACACACAGCTTTTCTATGTAGTTTTTATAACCACTTGTCATTTTTTTCCATTGTGGTAGCATTGGTTATAGTACTGTTCCCATATCAGAGATATGGGATCATGCTTCCTCAGAGGTGTGTTACCACACCACACTCCCAAGGCAGCCATCATACTTCACAGTCCATTGTGCCTTCTACCTCCTTTTCCCTTTGCTCTCCACCTCCCACTCTGGTGTCTCCATTTTTACAGTCAGGTTTCCAGGGTTTGTTTTGGTTCGGTGTTGTCCAACTCTTTTTTTTGTTTCTCTATGATCCACATCTGAGCAAAACGATCAGATACTTGTCTTTCTCCTTCTGACTTATTTTGCTTAGTATAATTTCCTCTCACTACAACTATGTTGTCACAAATGCCAAGCGTTTATCTTTTCATATGTATCTGAATAATATTCCATTATGTAGATATTTTTTTGATCCACTCATCTGTTCTTGGGCACTTAGATAGCTTCATAACTTGGCTGTAAGGAACGTAGGCATTTGCACATGAGAACTTTGTAAACAGGACAAAGTATCAACACAGAATTTCTTTCTGATTTTTGTAGCCATTTTTCCAAAGTTATTCAAAGATATTTTTTCTCCCTACGATTTTTATTTCTCAAACTGATTTACTATTCTTTTATTTTGTCATTATTGTCTAATAAAAAATTGTGCAAGGAACACAAATTTAAATATGTAAATATTTCAAGGCTATTTGCCAATACAAATGTGTAACCATCTTCTAATACATTTGAAAATTCATCCCTAGCTTATCAGTTATTGAAACTTAGACTGGAAAAATAAAGTATATTGAAAACAATATTCATACTAAGCGCTAATAAGATTTCTGACATGCCAAAAAAAGTTTTTTATCTTATTTTTTACTGCAGTATTATAGTTAGAAAAGTGGTGGTATCAACATTTAAGAATATTGAAGAACTTTTGCATTACTATTAATAAAGTCAGAAATTGTCATGTATTTTTTAATGTAGTCTCTAATGATTACATGCAAAGAATCTTTTAATTAATTTTGTTAACTTCATTACAGTGTTCTGCATTGTATACTTTAGAATTAATACATAAAGGTCCCAAGTCCCCTAGTGTGCATTTCATTTGCCCCTATCCTTCTTAATTTTAAAGACTATCATTGGAATACAGAGTTCATAATAACATTTCCATCTGCTTAATTGAGTAAATGCATCTCATGCAGATTAGCAATAGCTATTTTATGCTTCCTGTTTTCATGACCTAATTGCTAATCTGCCCTCAATTCTATCTGCTTTACTGCTGAGATTGTGTGGTATCCTCTGAGGACTACCCTAGAACTACTTTGAGAAGGGTGTGGTATTAAAGTGATATTGGAGGGATATGAAAAGTCTTAAATATCCTCCTGGAAAATATTCAGAAGATATGTTGTATTTATTTTTTGTTGGTTTCTCTTTTATAAATTTCCAATCAGTTTTACAGTTTGAGCTGAATATTCATAAGATTTTTTTCCATGTTATATTTATATATACCCTAATTATGTGAATTTTACTCTAGGAGATTTGAATCTTAGTACTTATTATGAAACAGTTTATATTGTGAATGTGAAAAAATACATTTGAAATTACTAAAAAGTTATTTTTTTAATTAAAAAAGACTAAAGGAAGAGAGAGGATAGAATTGAAACTTAGTATTTCCCTTTATTCTTCTCTGTAGTTCCTATGATTTAAAAGAAAAAAAATCAAAACCACTTGCTAACAAGTGCTTTTTTCTCAGAATAGTCCCATTCCTTTACTTAGGAATTATTCTTCTTGTTTTGTGGTCCCTTTGCATGCCCTGCTAATGAACCTTTGTGGGCTTCAAAGGGGAAATAGAGAAGATAGAAAATAGAATATATACCTTTTAGGTGGCAGATTAAGAAAACATTCAACTACCTTAAAATAAAAGAAGACTGGTTTTCTAAAAGCTCAGATTCATGAAGAAAAGAAATGCTAATGCTGATTTATAAGTTGATTCAATGGGTTAATAGGGAAGAAGATAAAGGATATAGGGCATATGTAAATTAGAACATTTTCCTATGATGTAATATAGATTGCTCAAGGACAGAAAACTAATATCTTGATATAACTTATGAAAAAGCATATAACCAATCACTATATCCAGTATATTTAAAACATGACCAAACTCTAGACCTTAACTTATGAACCTATTATATAATACAACCTAATGAACACCTTATTCCCCAAAGTTTATCTGTAGACAAAGATTGTTGTTTTATATGGTTTGTGCTTTTGATGTTAGATCAAAGAACTCTTCACCAAGTCCCATTTGATTCTAAAGATTTTCCCCTATGTTTTCATCTAAAAAAATTATAAATGTACATCTTATATTTTAAATCTGTAAACCATTTAATTTTTCTATAAAGGTGAAATTCTTCTATGATGTTGGTGTAAGTTAAGGTTTCACTCATCACTAATATTTCTAAGATGTATTTTAAAACCAGTGTACTGTCTAGTGTATAATAAAACTTACAAGTAACAATAGCAAAGCAATTCTTTTTTTTTTTTTTTTTTTTTTTTTGAGACTAGGTCTCGCTATTTTTGCCCATGGAACCGTAGGCTCTCGTTGCCCAGGGTACCACAGACTCAAGCAATCCCCAGCCTCAGCTTCCCAGGTAGCTGGGATTACAGGCACACACTACCACGCCCAGCTATTTTTTTGGAACTAGGTCTCGCTACGGGCCCCAGGCAGGACTCGAACCGCGATCCCTAGCCCCGGCCGCTTCATAGGCTGAAGCTTACAGGCACCAGCCACTGTGCCCAAAGCAATTCTATCTTGATGAAAAATGTTTTCTTTCAAGATGTGGTATGATGATAAAATGTTAGAAATTCTTTTTATTTTTAACAAATTTTCATTTTATTATTTTAAATATTTCAGAACAAAAGAAAGCTAAAGTAAAGAAACCAAAACCTGAATTTCCTGTATATATGCCTTTAGAAAGTGCATATATTCAATCTTATGATCATGGAACATCTATAGAAGAAATTGAGGAACAAATGGATGATTGGCTGGAAAACAGGAACAGAACACAGAAGAAACAGGTAAATAATCTTTTTTAAGTGTTTGAATTGATTAAAATGCATAATGAAAAGAACAATATAGCAATACAGTTGAGTGAATTATCACAAAGTAAATAAGATTAACTTATTAATGATCAAGAAACAGACAATTGCCATTGTCAAAAAGTCTCACTCATGCTTCCTCCTGGTCTCTATTTTTCTTTTCTTTCTTGAAGGTATCCTAACTATCCTCACTAGGATACTTAACCCCATAGATAATTTTATCTGTGGTTTGAAGTTTATAAATGACATTGTCCTACCTTAGACCTCTCTGGCAGCTATAGCATAAACACAATAGATTGAATAGCTTAAACAAAAATTATTCCTTACCATTCAGAAGACTGGGCATGAGTGAGCCGGGAGTGGTGGTGCATGCCTGTAGTCCGATCGCTGGGAGACTAGAAGCCAGGGATCATTTGAGTTCGCGGTTTTGAGACTACCCTGGGTAACATAGCCAGACCTGGTCTCAAAAAAGCAGCCAGGCGTGATGGTGGGCACCTGTAATCCCAGCTACCTGGGAAGCTGAGACTGAGGATCACTTGAATCCACGGAATTGGGACTACCCTGGCCTGCATAGCGAGACCTAGTCTAAAAAAAAAAAGCAAACAAAAACACTTAAGCACATTCAGTGTCTGCTTGAGGACTTTCTTCCTAATTTATAGATAGCAGTTTTCTTGCTGTCCTCTCATGCTGGAATTGGTGAGACTATTTTCTAGGAGCCCTTTCATAAGGGCACTAATACCATTCATGAGAACACCACCCTCATGGCTTAATCTTTCAAAAGTCGTACCTCCTAACACTATCACTTTTAGAGATAGGATTTCAATCTAACAATTTACAGGAATACAGACATTCAGCTTGTAACACATGCCATTTGTTTTCCTCTGTTTGGTATTGTATTTGTGAGATTATCATATGTAGCCGTGTTTCATTCATTTTCTCTGCTATAAACAGTTAATGTAGAAATACAGCAAAATTTGGTTTTGTTGCTATGTGTTATTTCTAGTTCTTGACTATAATAAATAATTTTCCTGTAAGCATTATTTCACTCTTAGTACATATATATGTAAATTTCTATTTGGGGGACTAAGTTACAGGCTTAGCCTCCCTAAATACTTGTTTTTGTTTTTTTTTTTTTAATTGTAGTTTTATTTTGTTCTTTGGGTTACAACCACTCTGTTATATATTTTTCCCCCTCCCTCCTCCCTCCGGTGCTCCCTCCATTCTCTCACACCCCACTCTTTGTTATTAGCTGTGTTGAGTCCATTAGTCTCTTTCCCATGTTAGTGTCTTTTCTCTGGGTGAGGGACTGCGTTGTTGGGTC
>PVHY01009045.1:0-16054 GCA_004024945.1 Uropsilus gracilis
GCTGACAAACAAAGGATGCCCGCGGGCATACTAAAAAAGAAGGGAGGCTCAAAATTTCCTAGGATCCCGGCTTCCACATCGGGATGCACTCTGATTTCCACATCAGAGTCAAAAGGCAGTGTGCCAAACGGGTGGCACCCGCAACCTAATACCTGGGGTCTCGGGACGTCTCCCGAGACTCCCTGTCTCTGGCCATCTGACGTGTCCGCCTGGCCCAAGAGACTCATAGACTGCCAGATTTTTAACAATCCTCCACCCGTGTGTTTGCTAAACTGGGAATCCCGGAGGAGCCCCCAAATGTTAAAGTGCCGGCGTGGGGTTCCAGTTTAACAACAGCACACAGGTGATGCAAAGGCAAGAGGCATTTATTTTCTGACTTAAGTCAGGGTCCAGCACTGACCTGGATCACCGGCGCAGCGGTTACATCAGGGCGAGTGAGAACCCCGAGCCCCCCTGCAGTTTTCTTTTATCCCTTAGCAAGGGGCTTGAGAGTACGTGCACTTACTTTGGTTGGCTAGTGAGGGCTTGGGGATACGTGGACTTACTTTGGTTGGCTAGTGAGGGCTAAGATATGAGGGTCTTATCTAGCTACTGAGAGGCTTTGCCAAGGACATGTTGCTGGCCAACTGAGAGGCTTTGCCAAGGACATGTTGCTGGCCAGTGGCCAATGATGCCTTATATGGTTGGCTTCTGGCTGCTTGATATCCGCTAACAAAATGGTTATTATTTGTTATTTAACAATTTTGACCTTAAGAATTATTTCTAAAGATTGTTTCCGTTTCTTGCAAAATATCAATTTTATGCCAGGAAAGATATCTCCGGAAATTGTGCTAAATATACCCTCTCATTAAGCTGTAAGGAACTCTCATCATAAATGTGACATGACTCATGGGATGAGGGAAGTGAGCAAAGATTTCATGATTGGATGGAAATTCTGGTAAGAAATACAGGGCTCCGAGAAAGATGCTGTTAGAACTTTACAGAATACAGATGGTGGGGAAGAAAATTGATGAGGGAAAACATGTTGAAACCATGGGTCTTATTACGACTTACAGAATTAACATTCAAATTTGTGTTTGTGCATTTTTACACATCTATTATTTTCACATTAAAAAACACAAAATTTCTTTCAGACAAAAAAGAATAATTGATGAATTTCACATCAAGAGCTGAGTTGGAGCAATAAAGGTGACACATACCCTAAGATAACAGTTTGAGCATTTCCCATATAACTTTTATGTAGTCATTCAAATAGTTTTCCCTAACAACTTTATAATCTCTATGTGCTTTGAAATGTGTATAAAATTTTAATCAATGTGTTTTAAATTGATACAAAAGACTGAGAGGAACTCAGCTTCATTTGTAAAAAGACTCAGTACACTGACACTATGGCCACTTTTGCATATGTGAATTTATCATAAAGGAATTAGCTAAAAAGTCATCAATAAAAAAGATGGGGTAATAATTTCTTGAATAATTTAATTGCACTTAATATTGCTGGATGCAATCCTTATTTTACCAAATTCAAACTCACTCTGTGTGATTAGAATTCAAATATTGAGCAAAAGGAGGGAAATTAACAATAATTAAACTCACACTATTACTATTACACTATTTCAGACTAAAAATTAATTTACATTTTTTTCATAAAATACATCAGTTCTGGAGACATATAGAGAAATATTATTTCTGGAAAGAAATGGTAGATATTTTCTACAATCTTTAAAACAACAATAGCAACAAATTTAATGACCTCAGTGTATTGTTAAATGTTTCTACCCCTCAGATTAAGTCTGAGATTTGACTTAAAAAAAAAAAACTAATTTCATTATATGATGACAAATATATAAGATCATTTATTCAGAATAATTTAGATTCTTAACAATATGAAGAAAAATAAACATGGAGGTTATAGTAAGTAAGAAAAATTATAAAACATAGTATTTCTGAATCACAGCACAATCTGTTTTTGTAGGACTATGCCCAGTGCCACCATAAAATCTTTGTTTCTCAGACTCTAGATAAGGGATTAAACACTGGTATCAAGATGGTGTAAAAAAGAGAAAGGAATTTGTCCATGCCTACATAGTGACTGGATTTGGGGCTGAGATACACAATGACGTCTGATGCAAAGAACAAAGTCACAAATATATGGCTGCATTTTACCCTTTATTCCCACCCTCCCCATATTTCTACTTTTTTATTAAGTTATTTTTAATTATATATATATATATATATATATATATATATATATATATACATATATAATCATTACTGTGTACCCTGGTGTTTTCGCATTTCCTTAACCAGGTGTTAACCATCTTAAATGACAAAAACAGGCATGTATATCCTCATTCAATTTTACAACCCAAAGGGTCCAGTGCTTATAAGTTGGGTAGTTTATAAATACGTGATGATAGGTAACTGGCAAAGATTCCATATAGATCCAATAAAATAAGAGTACACTGACCGAATGACTTGATATTGAGCTATGTAAAATGGAAATTAGAGATATTGACAATATATTCTTATTCTTAATTTTTTGTTGTGGTTCAAAATACAAAGTTTATAATAATATGTAAGCCATAGAGCTATTTTCAAAGATAAGAGCCATCACTTTTCAAATAATGCAACTGCACTTCTACTCAGCATTGCTATATGGTCACGGTTGTACTTAATGTATTTATCATCATCAATTTTCTTCTATCCTTTTTCTGTACCTGATGTTTGCTCATGTTTTATTCAGTCATGAGTAGGTGTTTCCCAAGCTATCATAGGACACAATGTTTTGTGTTTATAATAGTTGTTGATTCCAATTCAAGCATGTTTCCACATATGCCAACTTTGTATGGCTTAAATGTATGTAATTTTCTGCATATGTTCATTTAATCGCTGACTGCAAATGTACTATAAAATTGAAAGTATGTTATTTTTATTTTTTTACTACCTGCAAAATGAGCTACTCGTCCTGAGATTTATGCTAAAGGTGAAGAACATTCTCCTGACTAACACTGACACATTCTAGCTAGAAATTAGGGGAAGTCTTCCTCTTCAAATCCAGTCTTCCTCTTGCCATTTTTCTATGGAGTTTACATAATTAAAATGGGTGATTAATGAATATTTTCTGTCTCTCTAGATTGTGCGGTATGTGGAAGCTAAAGCTCCATCCTCATAGGGAACTGCCAGTGCTGTGGACTCTTCCCCTTTTAGTAGTCCAGTTGACCTATGCTCTATCCTTCTCCAGGTACCCACATGTCAGAACCACACACCTGACTGCAGTAGAGTTTCACCGCAATTCATAGCCCTATGTCTATTTTATTTTCTCTAGGTGTTCAAGCTTGATTTCCGATTATGGAATGGCTGATGCAAATTTCTAAATTTCTACATTTTTATTTTTGTTTAAATTATCATATTTTGGGTAATTCTTTTTTTGCAGTAACATGCAATTTTTGGTCTACATCTTTTCAGATAAACGTTTCTACATATCAACCAACATAAGTCCCGATAAAAAGCACCAATTTTATTTTTAAAGGGAAATAACATCTGATGATTTTTGTTGACCCAACACATAATTTTAAAACAAATGCTATATATATATATATATATATATATATATATATAAATTGTTACCATCTCTATTTCTGATTTCATAGCTTCAACTTTTCAAAAATAATAACCCTGACATTGTCAGAAGATGCAGTAATAGGTGAAATTGCTAAAATATTTTGAAATCCTTCCACTACATGTTTAATGAATTAATTCACACAAAATTTAATAATATCTCTTGATCTAGTTACCTATATTTAATAACCCTTTAATAGTCTCAAAAGCAAAGATATATTTTGCTAAGTCTGCATATCATTTTTATCTTAAGATATTATTTCTGAAGGTTCCTTTCCTTATGAAAAAGGTATTTTATGTAGGAAATATTTCTACAGAAATTGTGCTAATAGCACTCTCTCATTAAGCTCTAAGGAGCTCTTATTAAAAGTGGACATGAGGGGAGTGAGAAATGGTTTGATGATTGGAAAGAAACTCACAGAAACTCTGGTAAGAAATGCAGGGTTCTGAGAAGGATGCTGATAGAATTTTACAGAATGTAGATGGAGAAGAAGAAAATGAATTTTAAAAAATAGTCAAAACTAATAGGGTTATTTTATATTTTACAGCAATAACATTAAAATTTACATTTCTTACATTCTTATACAACTATTATTATTTTCATTAAAATCATACAAAACTTCTTTAAGAAAAAACAAGGACGATTATGGATTTTCACTTCAAGAAGGGAGTGAAGACAATATAGGGAATACATACCAAAAACTAACATTTTGATAATTTCACATATAAGTTTTATTCAGTCACTCAAACATTTTTCCCTAACAACATTTATAATCACAATGTGCACTGTATAAAATTTATAATCAATATGTTTTAAATTGATACAAAAGAATGAGAGGAACTCAGCTTCATTCTGTACAAAGACTCTATACACTGACAGTATGACACATTTTTTGCATGTGTGAAATTATAATTAAGGAATTAGCTGAGGAATCATCTATAAAAGCATATGGAATATCAATTTCTTGAAGAAGTGAACTACATTGAATATTGCTGGGCTTCAACCTCTCTTTTTGTAGCTTCACCTTCTGAGATTAGAATTCAAATGTTGAGGAGAAACAGAAAAAAATCGACAGTGGTTAAACCCACACTACTACTTACCCTTTAAGTCTAAAAATCTAGTTAAACACATTTTTTAGTCAATGTATTGGTTCTGGATACATGTAGATAAATATTATTTGTGAAAAGAAAATATATAATTTTCAATATAATTTTCAATATAATTTTCAATATTTCAATAAATATTGCTGTTGCAATACTACAACAGCAGCAGCAGTAATGTTTAATGATTCAGTGTGTTATTAAATACATCTATACCATAGACTAAGTTTGGGATTTATTTGACTTAGAAGAAAAGAACTGAGTTTATTTTATGATGATAAAAATATGAGATTATTCAGAATAATTTTGATTCTTAACAAAATAAACAAATAAAAAACAAAAAAATATATAGTAAATACAAATGATTATAAAAATTAGTGTTTCTTAGTCACAGTATAACCCGCTTCTGTAGGAATTTCCCCAGTGCCACCATAACATCTTTGTTTCTCAGACAGTAGATAATGGGGTTAAACACTGGTATCAGGATGGTGTAAAAAAGAGAAAGGAATCTGTCCATTCCTACTGAATGGCTGGACTTAGGTCTGAGATACACAATGATACCTGATCCAAAGAACAAAGTCACAACCATGAGGTGGGAAGAACAAGTAGAGAAAGCCTTGGCTCTCCCGGTTGCTGATGGCAGCTTCATGATGGTGGAGATGATTTTCACATAAGATCCCAGAATCAACAGAAAAGGCAGAGAGATAACTAGGCTAGCAATCACATATATCAGCATCTCAATCATAAAAGTGTCCCCACATACAAGCTGAACAACTGGAGGGACATCACAGAAGAAGTGATCCAACAGGTTACATTCACAGAAAGGTGACGTGAATAACACAGAGGTGAACCCTATGTGTATCGGAATGGCAGTGGTCCAGCAGAAAAGAGCAAGATGGATGCACAACCTATTGTTCATGATGACAGGGTAGAGTAATGGGTTGCAAATGGCAACATACCTGTCATAAGCCATGGCAGTGAGGATAAAACACTCAGTGTCTCCCAGGATTAGAAAGAAATACATTTGAATAGCACAGGCCACAAATGAAATATTTCCATGTTGTCTATAGAGATCTACTAATAATCTGGGGACAGTAACTGAGACATAACATATTTCCAAAAAGGAAAAATTGCCAAGGAAAAAATACATGGGAGTCTGGAGAATGGGATCAACCTTAGTTATCAAGATAATGAGGCTGTTTCCCAGAAGAATAATGACATAGAGTATCAGAAATACACCAAAAAGAAACCAATTTAGATTAGGAACATCAGAAAATCCAACAAGGATGAATTCCATGAGTGCAGTGTTGTTCCCTGGTAGGGAATTTTGTCCTGTGCATCCCATCTATGAGCAAAATGATTTCAAAGCTTAGTGATATATTCAATCCTTTGGTTCAAGTTTAAAATGTGAACACATTACATCAGTCATTTCAAATCCATTGACACAGGGGAGATGTTCAGTTTTTTGTATGTCTTATATTTGGAGAAATGCATTTCAAATCCAATATCCTAAAATTCCTCTATGTGAAAAGAGATTATTCCTTCTGCTGATATTGAGAATTATGGATATTCTCACTAACCATACAAAACAGATGACAACAAAATAAGAACAATTCTTGCCAGGAAGACTATTCTCAGACTCTGAGAACTTTTCTCTTTTTGTTTCTCCTTTTGTATCAATTTGATCAGTTTGACTTTCCATTTCATTTTGTTTTCTAAATACACCTTCTGATTCATCATCTGTTTGCATGATTCTTGCACATTGATCTTGATGTCTCTCTTATGAGTTTCTCTCAAGTAGCTCTGGGTCAAAACCAGGAGTAAAGTTCTCTCTTGCATCTACTTCAGTCAACCTCGGCCACTCACCAGATATTTGTACTAGAAAAAAAGTGACAAAGCAAGTGCTGTGTGTTCATAAAATTTAGACTTATGCAAAGTAAGATTTTGCTATAATAATTATAATATATAATAGTCATAATTTTGCTATAATAGTTATAATGTATAATAGTTACAATATTTTTGTTACAGTAGTTCCTCAATTCAAATAGATTAATTCTAAATTTCATAGATTTATCAATTTTAAATTTGAGCTTTAGTAGTAATAATAATATTATCTGTTTAGCGAATAATTATGCAAATATGTCATTATATAATATAAACTATGTATAATACACACTCTGAATATTTATTTCAGAATTTATATACAACACAGCTAAATACAATGTAACTTACTCTCATCTACTTCTAAAATCTAAGTATTTTTATATCGAATTATTTTAGCAATTTGTGTACTGCTCTAAATCCTAGATTTTAATAACCATTTTTCATGCCACCTTTTATAGATTGTCACATAATTCTAAATGAACACAGTCATATATTTCGAGCTATAGGCATTTTCCATTTCTGTACAATACTATTTCTTTCTCTATGATGTCAAGTTCTTCTTCCTGCTCAAAGGTCTGAATCAATGAAACAATGTATAATGTCCACATTTGTTTCTTATTTTCCTTAACCCTAAGACCCTTCCTTTCAAAATCTTGAATTCTCTATTAAATATCTCACAGCACTCCCTCAACATAAAATTTACTTCTCATGGTCCATCACTGTTATGACAACAAATATTCATGGATGGAGTCAGGTCCTGGGATGGTTTAGATTCAAAGAATGTTCTAGAAATTGAAATTGAGTCAGCCCCATATTCTGTTCTTATATCTCTTCACTTTCTTTTCTTTCTCTTTTATTTTTCTCCTCGTCCCACAATTTGATAGTTATTTTGCCATGTTATGTAAATTTGAAGTACTCATATCTTTTTAAATATTTTTTCTTCATAGGTTATACCTCATGAATAACAACTAATACAAAAAGGAATTGAGTTTTAATTGACCCAACATATTTCCAATCTATTAATTAATCAACCAATATATACCTTATAGTAATTACTGTTGTTCATTATGGGTAAGAATTAATTCATGTTAAATACCTTGTGTCACTCGCTAAGAACAGTAATAATAATGGTGAAGAATAGAATTGAGTTATGTCTATCCAGAGCTTAGAGACCAGTGGTAAAGTCAGGTAAGGAAACTGGGTATCACCAGAGAAAGAGCAGTTCTCAGTGAAGAGAATTACCTGGTCTTACAAGTTTAATTCAAATCCTATTTAATATCAAAATATTGTCATCAATTTGAGAGTGATCAGGGGATCACAGAACCATTCTGGTATTTTCTTTTTTTAAGAAAGAGAATAAATATAACAAAAACAGGTACGCATATCCTCACTTAGGTTTGCAACTGAACATGCCCAGCACTTATCAGTTGAGTAGTTTATAAATAGTTGATGATAGGTAACTGGGAATGATCCCTCAGACTCAATAATCAGTAAAATAGTTCACTGACCAAATGAGTTGATATTGAGCTATGTAAAATGGAAATTAGTTATATATTGACAATATATTATTATTCTTAATTTGTTATTATTGTTCAAAATACGAAGTGTCATAACAATATGTAAATCAGAGAGTTACTTTCAAAGGTAAGACCGATCGTCTAGTGACAGCTTTTAAAATAATGCAATTGTAGCTCTAATCAACATTGTTATATGTTCACATTTGTACTTATTGTATTTAGTATTATCAAATTTTCTTACATCCTTTTCCTTTTCCTGGTGTTTGCTCATCTTTTATCCAATCATGAAGTAGATGTTTCCCAAGCTATCATAGGAAAGAATGTACAGATATTAATTTACATTGATATTGAATTTAAAATTAGTAGATAGTTCTATGCTCAGTGTTAAAAATCAGTAGAAACACCACTTCAACTACTGTTTGCACATTTAGTTTTGTTCTTGTCTCACATTTGGATCACATGTGAGAGAGATACATGTGGTATAAACACAAATAAAATTAAATGTAAAAGTCTAATTCAAATCCTATTTAATATCAAAAACATGTGCTAATATAGCATTCTTATTTATTTTCTTTTCTGAAATTGATTTACTCTCTCCATTAAAAACCAGAAGACTATATTATGGGAAAATGTTTCCTTTTAACTATTTTCCATGTTCATAAGATTTGGCATAGTTGTGAAATATAGAGTGTTTGGTTATTTGAAGGTTTCTTTAATCTTATTAATAATTTTGAGCATTGATTATGTTACAACTGTGCTAGTCATACTTTACCTGTTTTCCCTCTTTAATACATTGTGAATTCTGTAGGAACTGTTAGTAGTCCACATTTTGTATAAAGAGCAGAACTCAAATTCAATAACCTGCCCAATGTAAGAAGAATTCAGCAGTGTGATGCCAGCTCACAATCTCAATCTAAACTCAATATCATCTATAAGGCATTCAATAAAAAATGATTTTGGCCTCAATATTATGAAAAACATCAGTAACACAAAGTTATATAAAACTGTTCACAGTAGCAAGATGATTCCATCTCCATTTTATATCTTCTTAACTCATAAAGATGAAAGCTGACTACTTACAGTTACAGCAGATATTTTCAGATTCAGAAAGTTATTCTCACAGATGAATTTGATAGGAAAAAGGAAAGTATTTTCAGTGATTTGATTTTTGAGAGTAAAACCCTCTAATAGAATAAAGTGTAAAATAATCTCTTCCTATCTATCCCACATTGTCACATAATAACTTATCTACTTTTTTATGAAGAATAAGATGTCACATCATATAAACTTGTGATTTTAATAATGTAGTAACAAATTCAAATTTTTCTTATTTGAACAAATATTTTACTTAAAATAACATGGCACTATATTAAGAAATAGTATCTTATTCATATGGTGACACTGCTAACCAAATCTTGTAGCCTTTTAAAACTCAACTATCTGCAGTTATCAGGAGATTAAAAGGCTGTCTCTTTTTGGCATTACTGGTTCATGGAAAGTTGTCTATCTGGGGAATATGGCTGAGAAGCATTAGCCCCATGACCAATTCTATGTCCCTGGCTCCCTGTCATCTCTGGAGGATAGAGCAATTTTTCATTAGGAGAGATTATGGAAGACATTCACAGTCTTAATGTTGGACTATAACTATAAAATTTGACCTACTTTTTCCTGAAAAACAAAGGGGAATTATTTCAAATGTGTCACTCCACATCCCTCCAAAAATGTATCCTTTTGTCCCTTATTTGTGACATATTAGCTTTTCTTCCATATTGACATTTCTTCCTTTTTATAAATTCCTCAGTTTTGACTTTTTGTCTGGTTAAATGCAAACATTTAACTTCAATTGCCTGTTAGCTACACAAGATAAGCCAAGTACTCAGCAATTTACAGACTCATAAATTGCATCTGGATTATTTAATTTCCATAAATTAAATAAATAATAATGTATACTTTTGATTGTTTTCATTTTTAGAGAGGTTTAAGTGTCAGTGAAATGCAGTATGAAGTAACAACATAATGTCATTATTATGGATGGAACAGAAGCAGCAAGATGACCTAGTATATGACTTCAATAATCTCCCTGGGAGATCATCAGGTGTAGAAACAAATGAAAGCTGTTTGCATACTTTGTGTTCTGAGCTATGAGATTTGATTGTATGCTTTACAGAGCGATTGTGTGAAGTTCTTTTTAGGCAATGAATCCATTGTTTTGTGTTTGCAATGGCTATTGGTTTCTATTCAAATATATTTCCACATATGCCAAAATTGGATAACTTAATTTTATCTAATTTTCTGCATAAATTATTGGGATTGTTGGCTGCAAATGTACTGTAAAACTAAAAGTATAATTTTATGTACATATTTTTCTACCTCCAAAATGAGTCATGTCTATAAATGGCTTATTATTTATATCTTTGCCCATCTGGAGAAGGTGTAAAAATTAAACCTAAAAACTGAGAATCAAATCAATGATTTGACTAACACAAGAGGGAGCCAGTTCAGTGTTTAGTGACCTTCAGGGAACAAGGAACAAAGCAATGTCAGTCCTTGGGAAAGTCAGAAAACATACCCCAACGAATTTTAAGGAAAAAAGAATTTGAGTCAAGAAATAAATCAGTTAATTATTTGAAAATTAAATTCCAATGGTGTGAACTGTGTCACACTTTTTTTATTTTATCCCAAACAAAATATTGAATAAAATCTATCTTGCTTACATTTACTAAATAATTGGTGATAAGATGTATGAACTGCCACATCAGAGTACATATTTTCTATATGTGTAGCTACTAAAACAAGACTTAAAATAGACTAGATTTTTGCATTACCTGGATTGAATAGGCAGAAATTTGCAAAAAGTTTAGAGAAACCCTGATCTAGTTGATCTCAGGGGTCAAATCTAATGTCGCTGATTTCCCAGAAGTGACTTGTGTTACTCCGGACTCTACGCGAACACGTGCGTGCGCACGCACACACAGATATATACACACACAACACATTTAGAGATGATTTAAATTTTAAGAATTGATGAACGAGAAGCCAAATTAGAGTGAAAATTAGTTAATTTTATATTGTTCACAATTCCTTTATTTTTATTTTGTTTCTCTAATCCTAACACCTATGAGCTTTGCCAAAGTCAACTGGGAAACAAAAACTTAATTGATCACTTTGTTTCTAAACAAACCATTTTATAGCAATCTGCTATTCACAGACTATGGATTGTCTCTGAGATTTAAATGTCTGTTTAACTTCGTGTGTTTATAGTGTAGACAAATTTCATTCAGTAGTCATTTTTTTTTTGTTTGTTTTCAAATTTGTTATCATTTTATTTAACCTAACAGGAAAAGGGGTTCTTTCACTTTCCAAAATCATCTTGGGCATGTGAAGGAGTGTGAGAATGTCCCAGGTACATAGTCAAATACAACTTTAAAAGCACATCAGAGAGAGGGAGCTGGTGGCAAATATAATTCTACTTTTAAGACGGTGACCAGGTCCATAGACTCACACGTAGGAAGAGTTGCTCCTCCACAGATTGTGTTGATAACAATTATTTTGGGAGAGAAATTGTACTCAGGGGAGAAATGTCCGTATGGATTCTCATACAGGCAATGCATATGCAGCTATGGCCGAACTCAGAAACCATATCTGAAGACTCTTTACTAGCATAGTTGTTGGACTGAGAGTTTAGTCTACCTTTTTTAATTATTAGTAAACAAGAGTGTGTATGCCACAACACTCGTTGCAGTCTCAAAGCACACTTAAAACCCACCTAAAGTATTTGATGATAAGGCAGCTGTCACCTCGACGTCATTATCATTGAAATGGAACCAAAAAGAGCAGAAGCCGCTAACTAGCAAGCCATAGATTAAAAACAAACAAACAAAAAATTGAAATGTGGTCTGCCATCCAGTTATTTTACCAAATCCTTCTCACCCACGCGTAGCACTTGCCATTCAAATGCAGTTCAATGACAGGGTTTTATTAACAAGGGCGATTAACCAAGAAAACAAAAAGTTTTCAAAGTCACAAGTGGCTAGTTATTTCACCCCAAGGATGGGTTAGTCCGAAAGTCCAAAACACATGTCCAAGACCGTGTCCCTCCAAACCTGCAGGCACCCTGCAATGTCCAGTGCTTCTCTAGCATTTTCTCTTTGCTTCCTCTCTCTCCAGTGTTCTGAGTTCTGCTTCTCCAAGACTCTTCATTTTTTTTCCCCACAATTACCTATGTACAAATCAGCTTTCCAAATCCCTGGCCATCCCCAAGTACCAGCTCACTATGCCACCTTGCTGCGTGCCACAATCTTCACACCAGCGACTCTTCTGCCAGTCACCATGGCTCCTTGCCACCTCCAGCTCACACTTCAGGGAGTTTCCCCTGGTCAGGTCATGTGGGCCTGTTCTCTTGCTGTGTCATTCTCATTTCTCCGTTTCCTTTTTTCCCCCATAGCCTTACTCCTTCCTTTTATCTGCCTTTTGGCGTGTCTCTCTTCTTCTTGAGCATCTTTCTCTCAGATCCCACTCACCAGGATATTTTAGTGCCAATAAAATTTTTACCTGCATCACTTACAACCCTGTATCATGGTCACCTATTCAGACAACTTTAGAGAACAGCTTCTCCCCACAATGTTCAGCTTCTTCTCTGCAGCCTGCTCTTTCAGATGCTCATCCCTGAGATTTATGCTGAAGGTGAAGAACATCTTCCTGAGCAATACTGACACATTCTAGACAGAAATAAAGGGAAGCATTTCTCATCAAATGCAGCCATTTATCATTGCCTCTTGTCATTGTTCTGTGGTGTCTACAGAGTTAAAACGGGTGATTAATAAACATTTTCTCTCCTGATTGTATGGTACTTAGCAACTTCAACTCTGTCTTCACAGGAGAGCTGCCTCTTCCAAAGGCTTGCCCTTCCTAGTGCTCCAGCTGACGTATGTTCCATTCTTCTCTATGTGCCCACATACTAGGAGCGCTCTCCTTACCACATTAAGGTTTCATCCCAATTTATAGCCTTCTGTGTATTTTATTTCCCTAGCTCCTCAAAATTAATTTCTAATATGGGTTGGGTGATACAAATTTCCAAGGGTACATATTTTTACTTTTTCAATTATATATAATATTTGGGGTAATATTCTTTTACAATAATGTATAGATTAATAATGTACATTCATATTCAGATGAAAGTTACCACATTGTATCAACCACCAAAGCACCAAATTTAAAAGGAAATAAAATTTGATGAATTTTGCTGACTGACACATAATTTTAAAACAAATTGCATATATCAATAATTGGTTTCTCTATTTCTGCCTTCAGGGCTTCAATATCTCAAAAATGATGATAGCTCTGATATAATTGTGGAGCAGTGTCAATAGGTGATATAGTTTATATATTTAGAAATCATCTCACCACTTTTTTAATAAACTCATTCACACAAAATTTGATATCTCTTGATCTAGTTACTTGTGCTTAATAAACCTTTTATAGTCTTTAATGAAATAGCTAAATTTTGTTAAATCTGGGTAATATTTTGATCCAAAGAATTAATTCGGCAAGTTGTTTTCCATATTTTTCCTTATGAAAAAGTAATTATATGCTAGAAAATTTTCTCTAGAAATTGTGCTAAGCATGCCCTTTCATTAAGCAACAAAGACCTGTGACCATAAATGTGACATGACTTATGGGGAGGAGGGAAGTGAGTAAAAGTTTCTTGATTAGAAACTCATGGAGATTCTGGGGAGAAATCCAGGGGTTGAGGAAGTTTTTGAGAGAAGTTTATAGAGTACAACTAATGGGGAAAACAATGAATGAAAATCAGGCATGACTAATATGGGTCTTATCAAATCATACAATATTAGTATTCAAATTTATGCATCCTACATTCTTACAAAATTATTATTTTCTCATTAAAAACAACACATATTTTCTTTAGATAAAAGGGTGTATAACTGATGATTTTCATTTCAGGAAGAGAGTTGGGGTAAGCATAGGGACACATACTCAAAGCTAATATGGTAATAATTCCATATGTATTTTTTCAGTCACTCAATTGCTTGTCACAATAATCTCTGTATTCAATGTACTCTCAAATCTGTATATCAAAATTATAATCAATGTGTTTTAAGCTGACAAAAAAGTGAGAATCTGTAGAAAGACTCAAAACATGGACACTACGACCCCCTTTACATAAGTAAACTTATCACTGAAGAACTGAGGAATTATCAACATAAACAGGTGGAATGCCAACTTATTGAATAAGTTAATTACAATTGATGTTGCTGGGCTCAAATCTTTCTTGTCTTCATTTTGCTTAGTGTGGTTACTTATCAAATATTGAGCAAAAACAAAAACAAAATTGTCAATACGCCCACAATGTAAGCCATTCTTTCGATCTAAAAATTAAGTGAAATATATTCATTTTAGATAATGTATTATTTCTGGAAACATAGATAAACATTATTTGTGAAAAGAAAAACTAAACAATTGTCTAAAATCTTTAAAAGAGCAACAACAGTGTTTAATGACCTCAGTGAATTGTTAAATGTTTCTATACCTCATGTTATGTTTAGAATTTATTTGACTATTAAAAAAAGAGCTGAGTTTATCTTCTGAGGATAAAAATATGAGACAGATTATTCAGAATGATTCAGATTCTTAACAAAATAAAGAAAAAGAAAATGGAAATTATAATAAGAAACAACTATCAAAATCAATGTTTCTGAGTCAAATAACAATCAGTTTCTGTAGGAATTTTTTCAAAGCCACCATAACATCTTTTTTTTCTCAGACAGTAAATATGAGTTAAACACAGGTATAATCATATGGTATAAAAGAGAGAAAGGCATTTGTCCATTCCTGATGAGTAACTAGCTTTTGGCCTGAAATACACAATGACACCTGACCCAAAGAATAAAGTTACAACCATGAGGTAGAAAGAACAAGTAGAGAAGGTTTTGGCTCTCCCAGTTGCCAATGGCAGCTTCATAATTGTGAAGATAATTTTCACAAAAGATCCCAGGATCAACAGAAAAGGCACAGAAATAAGCTAGCAATCATATATGTAAACATCTCAATCATAAAAAATTCCCATATACAAGCTGAACAACTGGAGGAACATCACAGAAGTTATTCAACAGATACAGTCACAGAATGGTAAAATGAAGATCACAGAGTTGAACCCTGTGTGTATTGGAATGGCAGTGGTCCAGCAAGCAACTGCCAGTTGGATGCAAAGGTTATTGTTCATGATGACAGGTTAATGAGTTGCAAATGGCGACATACCTGTCATAAGCCATGGCAGTGAGGATAAAACATTCACTGTCTCCCAGGATCAGAAAGAAATATATTTGAATAGCACAGGCCACAAATGAGATATCTACATATTTTCTACAGAGATCCACTAATAATCTGGGGACAATGACTAACACATAACATATTTCCAAAAAGGAAAAATTGACAAGGAAAAAAATACATGGAGGTCAGGAAAATGGGACCAATCTTCGTTATCAAGATAATGAGGCTGTTTCCCATAAGAATAATGACATAGAGTATCAGAAATACACCAAAAAGAAATCCTTTTAGGTTGGGAACATCAGAAAACCTAATAAAGATGAATTGCATGATTGTAGTGTGGTTCCGCCATGGGGATATCTGTCCCGTGCGTTTCATCTATGAGCAAAAAATGACTTCAAGGCTCAGTAGTATACTTAATCCTTTGGTTCCAGTTAAAATGGGAATACATTGCATCACTGATTCAAATCCATTTACACAGTATAGATGTCTAGTTTTCTTAAATGTCTTATATTTGGAGGAATACATTTCAAATTCAACATTCTAAAATTCCAATATGAAAAATAAAACTATTTCTTCTGTTTATATTGAGAATTATGGAATTTATCACTAACCCTACAAAACAAATGCCAATAAAATAAAAACAC